>SNQJ01S0143332.1:12269-24483 GCA_010110895.2 Picea sitchensis
CTAAAATAAAGAGGATTTAGGGTTTGAGACTGCAAAAGAGAAGGGGGAGGGGGGAAAAGAAGGGGATCTTCTATGAGGTATGGTTATGCTGCCAAAATGGCAAACTGGACTGATTGCTTGTAAGGAGTTGGGATTTTCTCAGCTGGATTAGAGTGGTAGCTCAGCCGTGGAGGCGAGCTGGGAAGCTAGGTACTATCTGTACTGTGTGTGGCCCCTTTGCGGCTCGGGGGGCTAAGGGGGAAGCAGAGTACCCCTAGCGTTTGGTTGGGAGGTACCGGTGTAGTCTCTACGATCGGCGAGCGGGAGCGGTGCAGAGCAGGAGCGGCACGGAGCGCGGACATCATCGCGGCGGGAGATAAGGCAAGGTACGCTCATGATTTCGTAGGGGGGAATGCATTAGGCCTTGGGTTTGGATCTGTATATTGATTGTAAACGAATTTGGCATGTTTATTCTTATGTTGTCTCAGATTACTTCACTTTTTATATTGCCGGACATTTATTCTTCGTTATATGATGAATGTGATTTCATTTCTTCCCTATGATTCGTATTTGGTGTATGCATCACTGTCGCCCATGACCATTCTGAACGTGTAATTCCTTGGCTACGGTTAAATTCTTTTTTTGTTGTTGATGTAAGTCGGGAGTGAATTAACCCGACGAATTTACCCTGGTTTACACATTCCTTAGGCTGCGATTTCGTTAACCAAGTAGCTACAGGAGGGCGCTTATCCCTCTGCTTATTCTCTGTGCTTGGGGGTTTTACTCTTGATTGCTTAGGTGGTGATCTCGATTCTGTCTCTACGCCATCTCATTCTCGCTTAATATTTATCCTTCGTTCGGATGCTTGGATTACTGTGTTTTCTACTCCACCTTCCAGTCTCAACATTTTTGGCCTTAAGTGATTACAGCACTCGCAAAAGGGATTGTGTACGAAGCCCTGCTTATTTCTTAGGTTTTTATGTAATGCGCGTTGGAGGAGGAACAACCCTTCGGCTTCTTCTTTTAAAAAAAAAAAAAAAAAATTAAAAAAGAAAAAACGCTTATGCTCCGTGGATGAACCTCTACTCTCATGTTGTCCTCTCTAGCCTGTAGTTTAGGTTGACCTTGGGTTGGACTAGATAGCAGACCGGTGGTTGTTTGTGGCGGTTAGTGTTAAGTCACAACTCACCACCCGCCCTTGCGATGCACCTTAACCCTCGAATTCTGGGTGCTCCCCTTGCACTCGGATCTCCAGATTTACTACCATATGGTGTTTCGCCCGCCACCATTCGTTAGTGTCGGGATTTCCATCCAGCTGTAAGCATTAGACGGTATCCCATGCTCTTTGGATGTCGCGCCTCCCCCTCCTCAGTGATAGAATGATTTCCTTCAGCGTGACAGTGAAGCACTGAAGAGAACCTACCTCGCACCCCTTCGATTGGTAGTTGGTGGCGGATTGGGTGGTTGTCACCGGCCTGAAAGGCATGCAATTGGTGTGGCTAACAGGCGCATGGAATTTGTAGTCCGTTTCCCAGCCTAATGCAGTTCGTTGGTGCATGTCACAAATGCCAGCTCTCGGCGTGCTGAGTGGTGAATCACTCTCGAACGGTCTCCCCTTGCGTATCCAGAATCCCTGAGGGCCTGCAGAAATCTGGGCCGCGTTTACATAAGAGCTCTGCAAATTTTTATTTATTATTTAACCTCTCCGAATGGGATGAAAACCAGGCCTGGTGAATGGAACCTTCTTTTCCCCTTATTCTTCCTGGTTTGCTTAAGCTTTGGGTTTAAAGATAGTTATTAGAAAAACTGACGTGATTAAATTGTATGACGGGGTGCGGACACCTGGCCCTTCTTCCTTGACAGAAGCGTTGTGTCAATTCTTGGACTGTCAGCCACTTTAGCGGTCGTTTTAGTCGGCAGGATTTCTGGGACATTAGTTGTAGGAATTAAATCGCATAGACAGCATGTACCCCGGCGCGCCTTGTTTTTGGCCAGAACCTACCCCTACGTTCCTAGCCCTGTAGATTATTCATTTACTGAAGTAACTGATTCTGTAGATTATTTAATTATTTAGTGATGGATTTTGACAGTCTGAGACCAGAAATCGGCTGCTTCTGTCCCCTTCCTCAATCACTGCTTTAATGGCCACCCTGAAGTGCACGATGGCCGGCTGTCAGAGGCGCGGTTCTCAGACTGGGATTCATGACAGCCAGATCATGTGCCAGAGTGATTCTGATATGTGTGAGATATCCTCTGTAATTGCCTAATCTTTGTTTATTAATGCCTAAGGAGTTTCCAGAATGCTCATGTTAATGAAATGTAGTGATTGTTAGGTTCATACGCAAACAAAATCCACCCTAATGTAAATTATTGACATACTGGTGCATTTTATTTTAAATGATTATTTGTAAGGATAATTCTGTTCTTAGGGACTGTTAACACAACTTGGGGCATTGAAACGTTAGCGTAGGTTCAGGAATGTAATTAGTTAACTTTTTGTTGGCAATTATCAACATATTAATGATTGATGAATACTGCGGGAAGAAATGCGCTTTTGAGGATGGCATATCATTGGTTAATGGGTTAAAATTGTGGTTATATAAAGTTGTGTTGTTTCCTGTTGTTAAAAGGTTAACTCTTCCATTTATAACAATTATATCATCTAGATCATTTAGTTATGGTTAATACTAAGGTTACTTCTTACATTATGCATCTAGGTCTTTATACCTTAGATCATTTGTACATTCAGATTTTAAAGATAATGTTACTTTATCGATCATACATGTAGATCAGTTAGTTAATGTTAATGTTACTTATGCGCTTGCGACTTGGGTTATTCTTAAAATGCAGCAATCTACATTATTCTATAAAGGCAACCTACCCTATTTCAGCCAATTTTTCTTAACAGCAGTTCACTTATTTAGTTAGTAATTAATAATAGCAGCTACTTAAGTTGGTTAATGTGTTGGTTCACATTAATACAAGCAATAGAAATTGAAGTAATAGGATGTGGAAGTGATGTCACAAATTGTTAAAGTTCTGTTGAAGTATTCATGTATTAGTTGTTAAAGTAATAATTGTTAAGGTAATTTGGGTTAATGGCAATAATTGTTAGAAATTTATGGTTTTATAAGGAATGATTGTTAAAATAAATGTTGAATTATTGCAATGGAATGTAATATCTGGTAATGAGTGTTAAAGAAAGGTGAAGGTAAGGTGGTGAATGCTTATGTCAGTGCTACATTCAAGGTAAGGCAAATTAGTGGGTTCATCATTTGGTTACGCTATCACGGCTTAATTATTATGGTTAACAGAGAAGGTGCAAAGTGATTGTGATTAACGCAATGTCCTTGAGCCAAGTACTGTAGGGTTTCATAACCTAATAAAGGAGGGATGGAGATCAATTGAAATTACCTTAGGTATAAGGTATTTGTCGGTTGATGAAATTTAAGGGAACCGTAGGACAATAATCAAATACAGTTGGGTCATAGAAATACCTTATCTTAATGTTGGTTAGTCGTTGTCTGAGTCCCCTTATCCTGCGCCTTCCGTAGAGGAGGTGGTTGCGCTTTTAAGTATTATTCTGCCTGGTTGTTTAATTTCTTGCTTGGTCGGTTTGTGTCGGGCGGGATATAGACACCTCCATGTAGCCTTAGCATATATGTCAGTGCGTGTGATTTGTGTGTAAGGAATCCAGTTCCGCATCAAGAGTCTCGGGCCCTTTAAAGGCATGGTTCCACTCTTGCGACACATCTGAGGGGATTACTAGTTTCTGCCTGAGCAGTCGGCCAGGAGCCTATCTGACCTTCTCTCTCCCCGGAGCAGAGAACTAAGATTCAACGCCCTGCTTTCCTGTGCAGAAATAGTAATTCTACCACTATGGATTCTTCCTTCGGAGTTCGTACGGTGCATAACCCTGTATGTCGTTACATGTTTGCAGTACTTGTTGTGTGCCTTATGTCTTCGGATTGTGATCATCGTGGGTGCGTCTTGTTAGTCGTCGGGTGGTGTCGTAGAGTCAAGTGTGTATGTTCCCTTTCTACACGCGCGCACACACCTTTAAAACAAAACAAAATTCCAAGTTTCCTTGGGTTGCAATAATGTTAAAATATTCCCCATGTGTCACTGGAGTTCAACAATTTGGTTCTCCTTATTTTCCAAGTTTCCTTGGGTTTCAATATCACATTTAGGGAACCTCTCATCTAGGGTATGTAAAAGCATGGATTCCATGGAATTTTGTAATCATTCCATCTTTTGATCCATCAAATTTTCCATTTTATCTTCAATTTATATTTTAAGGATTTATTTCAAATGTGCTAAATCAACATTTTTGAACATAGTATCACCCATGTCAATAAATTGGTTCCTCAATTGGGATCATAGAGTCTNTTCCATCTTTTGATCCATCAAATTTTCCATTTTATCTTCAATTTATATTTTAAGGATTTATTTCAAATGTGCTAAATCAACATTTTTGAACATAGTATCACCCATGTCAATAAATTGGTTCCTCAATTGGGATCATAGAGTCTTCACTTAGTGAACCTATGACATAGCATATACATTCATGGTATATTAAGGAATACCTATAATTTCACTAGTTATTGATAAATATTCCCCAAAATCATTTTGTTGAACCCCATTCCCAATACATCTTTCCAATAATTAAAAACCCCCTATGTTTACTAGAAATCCCTTATTTTTACTAGATAACCCTTTTTATGCTCCATATCCCCCAACCAATACCTACAATATATTGACTCTATTTTTCACAATATTAAAACTCATTTTATGTATAAATGTGATAAGATATTGTTCAACAAGATGAATCCCATGTGATTGGGGTACTTGGTTCCCTAAGTCTAAGCATTTTTATGGAGTCATGGATGAGTTCTCTAGAGGTTTAGTAGGAGTACATTTTTTGTAGAACCCTTTTCCATGTTGTTGAGACCTAAGTCTACACCCCTAGCCCTCCTACCTCATTTTCCCTATACCTTATTCAAAATATTTCCCCTTGAGTCAGTTTCCCTCTCCAAATGACTTTGTTTCTATCATTTTCTTTCTTGATTGAGTCTTTGCATATTCTGTTTCTTTTTTTTTTGAAGGATAATTACATGTCATGATTTGGTTCAGAATACTTGTCATCGTTCTTCTCATTGATTGAGCTCACAGCAGGTTGACCAAGCCTTTTTGTATGCACAGGGAACGCTCATGAATAGAACGTAAAAATTCAGAGAAATCATTTTTGGGCATGGATTGTGAAAATAGACAAGTTAAATTTCAACGGTGGAGATCCAACAGATTGATCAGATCAACAGCTCTTGTACATTCGGGATTTCATAACTCTGCGAGGTTTAATCGCAAGAGTTACACATAATCCACTCTGGGACTTCGACAACGAAACTTCTGAGCTTTCCTTGTTGAAAACTCTTGAACGTCGAACCGCCGCATCACTTTGGCGATTAGCCATCCGAAAAATCTCCACACTTAGCACTCAAAAACTACTGAATGTCAAAACGTCAGAGCCAAGTGGCATTCATTATTGGAGACACGTGCCACTCATTTCAGACACCTTTGGTTACGTCATCTTCCCATTTCTAGGTGACACGTGTCACTCTCTTTATGCGGACATGTCAGTGACAGTGACATCATGGACACGCTAGATCCAAAGACTCGAAGTGTCGATCAACCAAAGAGTCGAAGCTTCGATTAGTCGAAGTGTCGAAGTCCCAAAGTGTCAAGTCACTCTGCTAGTCTGGTCCTCCAAGAGTTATACATACTTTGTGTTTGAAAGCGCCTGAACCCCAAAGAGCCAGAGACACGTAGAGCTCATCTATGTTTACACGTATCATTCATCCATGGTAAGATGTGGTATCCCTTGATCATGACATGTGGCACTCATTT
This sequence comes from Picea sitchensis, assembly GCA_010110895.2. NCBI lineage: Eukaryota > Viridiplantae > Streptophyta > Pinopsida > Pinales > Pinaceae > Picea > Picea sitchensis. The sequence goes on from SNQJ01S0143332.1 coordinate 18,153, forward strand.
CGATCATTTTCAGCATGTCATTTTCCCCATTCTAGGTCACACGTGTCACCCTTCTTTTCATGACACATCATCGGTTGTGACATCACAGCCGCCATGTCATTCCAGGGAAATTTCCTCCAGGAGATTTTGATCGAGAGTTAACACAATTTCCAAAAGTGTCGAATTCCTGAAGTGCTTAAGTTCCTTTCACACAGGTCCTTACTCAAGACGACACATGGCACATGCCATCTGGAAATCGATCTTGATGATGACACGTGGCATTTTTTTTTCAGGCATTTACGGTACAACATCTGCTCCATTTTAGGTGACATGTGTCATCCTTCTTTCTATGACGCATCATCAATTCACATCACTGTGCCACGTCAACTCTGGGAGATTTCTATCAAGAGCAAGCACGGTCTCCCGAAGTCCCAAACGTCGAACTCCCAAAGTATTTAATGGTAAATATGTCTTAATCTCAGATCAATTACCAATAATCATGAATTAATGACTCTGGGAGATGGTCACTTTGGGATATTCCAACCCATAGCGGATGCAAATCATCGAAGTGTCGAAGCACCGAAGAGTCGGAGATGCATGGCACTCTTATATCATGACACATGGCACTTATTTTAAGCACATTTGGGGCCATCATATGTACTATTTCAAGTGACGTGTGTCACCCTCCTTTCTGTGACACGTCAACAATGTGATTTCAATCCGCCACGTCAGATTCGGGAAATCGTCCTCCGGGAGATTTCCAAGCAAAACATTCAAAAATAAAAACTCATGAACCCTGAAGAGTCAGAGTCTCGAAGTCATTAAATGATGAATGTTAAAGTAATCTCGGGTTAATAAGTGATTAGTGTTGGATAATGACTCTGAGAGTTCTGTCCTCCGGAGGATATGCATACTCTGTGCTCTGAAGGCCCTGAACGTCTGAGTTCTGAAGTGGCTCACCCTCAGTTATTTCACATTTTGAAATGTTTAAAAAGGGGCGCCAAACAAGAATTTGAGAAGCTATAATTCAGACTATAGAAAGAATATCAGAGACTCTGGGAAAACGCCAAATGATTTTTTTTTTTCCTCCAAGAGATAAGTAGGGGAAAAAAATGGCCAACATATTTAGTTATCTCCAATGTCCTCAAATAGCATGCATGCATGCCAATGCTCAATACAAAACTTTGTTCTATCACTCCTAGTCATTTTCTGTCAAATCTCATTTCATTCCAGCGCATGCAATAGTCTAGCTTCAGTGCTAGTAGCAGTTTTTAATTGTTCAATCACAAAACTCTTTTAGTTTTAGGCATAATAAGTGGTATTTTTTGTGTGACAAGAACCACTCCTTTTTATTACGTCAATCTCGGAGTATTCATAAACATACTCCAGCAGTGTGTTTTAGTTAAGTTAATAAGTTGTTTTATAGCCAATGTGTAGAGATTATCCTCAGTTCCACACTGGTCGAGGGCCTCCACATCTGTGATAAATAGGCATATTTTGTATGTTAGAAGGGTTCATTTTTTTGGGAGAAAAAGATCAATACAAAAACTGGTTGGACCCATTATGTGCATGGATTAAAGCTCTCTACCTGGTGAAGATATTATTGATGACAATGTGTTTGTCTCCAAATTTGTATGGGTTTCTTATCTTGAATACAGTTTTGATTTGTACGAAGTACATTTATTTTCCTTAAGCTACTATATAACTTGTCTTTATTAATATGCAACCTGTGATAACAATTATGCTTTGATGAAGATTTGTTTTTGTTGCAACCTGTGGGAATAATTGTGTTTTTGGTACATGTTTAATGCTTGAAATGACATTTTAAGACTTAAACTTCTAGTAGCAGATTGTTCATTGAATGGTTTGTTGTTTTTATTTATTTCTTACCTTTAATGTCTCACTTGTCTGTCCTTAGTGTGCCAACGACCAAGGAGGACCCTCGTCCATGTCATTTTTCCAACCAAACCATGCTCATCTCTTGGTAAATCAACCCTCTAACTGACCCATTATTCTAAAAACCAACCATTCATAACTTGAGGTGGCCTAGTTTTTCCCTTTAGCAGTCAGGTGCAGACTTTAGGACCAACATCTTCTGGCGTCATTGTCAAGGAACGGAGTAATGAAATATATTTCCCTAGGATAACGACAATGATCAGATCTGACCTTTGATGGTGAACAAAGATCAGACACATTCAGACTATAGATCATTCACCTGGTGACTCCATGGTTGAAGAATCCAGTGGCGACTCCACAGTTTTAAGAAGTCATATTTTCAGATGGAAGCCATCTTGGCTCAAAGGTTTTCTTCTTTTAATTTCTTTGTTGTTCTCGCTTTTCCAAATATTGTTCCTATTATAGATGAGTGGGGTGATTACTTGCCCAGATTTAGAGAAGATAAAGATGCTAACCTCGCAATTCATTTGCTTGAATTCCATGAGGTCATGCATCAATTGAGTATACATCATGAGGATGTATTAATGAATATTTTCATGTACTCATTATAGGGAGACGCTCATGAATGGTACCGATCCCTGCCTCCTACTAGCATTTCTTCATTGAAGGAGTTCCATGCAGCATTTAGCAATCATTGTAAAAGGTTTTTTCCAGCTAATTTTCTTTTTGAAAATTGTTGAGAGGAGTTTAATTTATATATGCAGAAGTCTATAGTTGGTTCCTCTAGTAGTATGAATGAGAAGGAAGTTAATGTTAAACAAGTGGGAGAAAAGTCATCCCCTTCTTAAATCTTCTCTAGTTTTTATGTTCAAGAGGAAATTGTTATTGATTGTTCTGACAACAAAAAAGTTGATCAGGATTATGTAGAAACATTTGACATTATATTAGATATATATAATAGTGCTTGTTATTATGATATTGATGCTCCAAAAGTTGGCATATATCAAGCTACCATTATGCAGTCAATCTTCCAAGGATCTCATGAAATGGAGGATTTTGAAGTTCAAAATTTAGGAATTTTTAAAGACCAACCGATCTCTGATAAATATCTTGATGATGAGGAGTAGAGTTCTAGCATGATTGAACTTCTTAGCAGTAACCCAGTCTATGACAGTTGTGAGTCTATGAAAGTTGTGAAGCATGTGTTTTAAAGAGCAGTGGAGGAGATGACATTGAAATCCAAAATCAACAACAACTTTATCAACTTAATATATGATAAATATGAATCTGGTCCTCTCAACAACAGTGAAGGAAATATCTTGGTTGATGAAAAAAATGGGATGTTTTTGCCAACAATTGTCTTCACTGGAGGATTTTCAGTTTTTTACCATGAAATGGATACAACACAGTTGAAATCATGCACATTCATCAACAAAATAAAAAGAATACAACAAACTTACAGTTTTGAGGATTATATTGATGATCATTATCAAAAAGGGTATGGTTCTCATGTTTTTTCAGATCCTGTAGTAGTCTATATGCAGTCAAATTGGATTAAAGAATTTTATGTCATTCATTTTGTGAAGGAAGAATTTTAAAACTTTAAGTATGGGCCTCCAGATTGTAAGTTGTTGACATATTTTTCAGTTCCTACTATCAGGTTCATACTTAAAGATGGAGGTCAATTGCATCATGTTAATCAAATCCTTGTATGGCTTCACTGGAAATCTGATTACACGGATTACTTTGTTTTCATTTGAGTATATTAGGGGTGTGTTGACTAAAGATAGTCATTCGAGCATTTATTTCTTCAGTTTGTTTATACAGTTGATCATCAATAAGACTCCATAGCTCAACAAAGTCATTGGGGTGTAGCTTTCTTTTTTCGTTTTTGATTAGTTAGTTTGCTTATGAATAAAGACTCTGTAGCCCAACAAAAGCATTGGGGTGTAGTTGCAGTTTTAAGTTCAATAAGATGCATGGTTGCGAGACAGTAGCATATATACATGGTTGGCAGACAGAAACAGAGGTAAGAGAAGGAAGGTGGGAGCAAGTTATGTAATTACAAGGCATTGATTTGTTGTTCTTAGCACCTCACAAGGAATTGTTATCCCCAGTTGGAGCCAATGTTGAGACTTAAGTCTGCACCCCTGCCCATCCTACCTCATTTTCCCTATACCTTCTTGAAAATCTTTCCCCTTCTGGTTAGTTGAGTCAGTTTCCCTCTCTAAATGACTTGGTTTCTATCATTTTCTTTCTTGATTGAGTCTTTGCACATTTTGTTTCTGTTTTTCTTGAAGGATAATTATATGTCATGATTTGGTTCGGAATACTTGTCATCGTGATTTCCATTGATTGATCTCATAGCAGGTCAACCAAGCCTTTTTGTACTCACAGGGAATGCCTGTGAACAGAACTCAGCAATTCAGAGCAGTCATTTTCAGGCCTAGATCGTGAAAATAGACAGGTTAAATTTCAACGGTGGAGATCCAACAAGTCAATCAGATCAACAGCTCTCGTACATTCGGGATTCCATAACTCGTGTGAGGTTTAATCGCAAGAGTTACACATAAGACACTCTGTGACTTCGGTGCCGAAATGTTTGAGCTTGTCTTTTTTGAAAACTCCCAAACGTCGAATCGTTGCATCGCTTCGACGATCAGCCATCCGAGAGATCTCCACACTTAGCACTCAAAAACTCTCGAATGCCGAAACTTCGAAGCCACGTGGAATTCATCATTGGAGACACATGGCACTCATTTTAGACACCTTTGTAACCATCTACCCATTTCTGGGTGACATGTTTCACTCTCTTCACACAGACACATCATCAACAGTGACATCATGGACACGTCAGATCTGAAGAGTTGAAGTCCCGAAGTGCCATGTCACTCCACTAGTCTAGTCCTCTGGGATTTATACATACTTTCCATTTGAAATCCCCCGAACCCCAAAGAGTCGGAGACACGTAGCGCTCATCTATGCTGACACGTAGCATTCATCCATGGTGACATTTGGTATCCCTCGATCATGACACGTGGAACTCATTTTGAGCATTTGCAGCACACCATTTTCCCCATTCCAAGTGACATGTGTCACCCTTCTTTTCATGACATGTCATCGGTTGTGACATCATAGCCACCACGTCAGTCCGGGGAAATTTCCTCCAAGAGATTTTGATCGAGAGTCAACACAGTTTCCAAAAGTGTCAAAGTCTCAAACTGCCTAAGTTCCTTTCATGCAAGTCCTTCCTCAAGACAACACGTGACACATGCCACCTGGAAATCAGTCTTGATGATGACACATGGCATTCATTTCAGGCATTTCTGGTACAACATTTTCTCCATTCCAGGTGACATGTGTCATCCTTCTTTTTGTGATGCATCAGAAATTCACATCATGCCACCACGTCAACTCTAGGAGATTTTCCTCTGGGATATTTCTATCAAGAGCAGGCGTGGTCTCTCAAAGTCCCAAACATCGAACTCCCAAATCATTTACTAGTAAATATGTCTTAATCTCATATCAATTAGCAATAATCATGAATTAATGACTCTGGGAAATGGTCACTTTTGGATATTCCAACCCAGAGAAAACGCAAATTGTCGAAGCGTCGAAGAGTCAAATATGTGTGGCACTCTTCTATCATGGCACATGACATCCATCAGTTGAGACATGTGGCGATTATTTTTAGCACATTTGGGGTTGTCATCTGTACTATTTCAAGTGACATGTGTCACCCTCCTTTATGTGACACATCAGCGATGTGACGTCAGGTCGCCACGTCAGATTTGGGGGATCATCCTCCAGAAGATTTACAAGCACAACATTCAAAAAGAAAAACTCTTGAACCCCGAAAAGCCGGAGTCCCGAATTCCTTAAATTATAAATGTTAAAGTAATCTCGGGTTAATAAGTGATTAGTGAGAGATAATGACTCTGGGAGTTCTGTCCTCCAGAGTATATGTATACTATGTTCTCTGAAGCCCCTAAACATCAGAGTTTCGAAGTGGCTCACCCACAATTATTGCACATTTTAAAATTTAAAAAAAAGGGGTGCCAAACCAGAATTCGAGAAGTTATAATCTGGACTGCATAAACAATATCAAAGACTTTGGGAAAACACCAAATGATTTTTTTTTTCCTCCAAGAGATAAGTAGGGGAAAAACATAGCCAACATATTCAGTTATCTCCAGTGGCCTCAAACAACGCACATGCATGACAATGCTCAATACAAAACTCAGTTTTGTCACTCCTAGTCATTTTCTGTCAAATCTCAGTTCATTCCATCGCATGCACCAGTCTATCTTTAGAGATAGTAGCAATTTTTAATTGTTCAATCGCAAAACTCTTTTAGTTTCAGGCACAATAAGTGGTCTTTTTTGTGTGATAAGAACCACTCTTTTTTTATTAAGTCAAGATCGGAGTATTCATTAACATACTCTAGCACTGTGTT
>SNQJ01S0143333.1:0-17896 GCA_010110895.2 Picea sitchensis
TTTATGTTTTAGTGGGCTGATCAGAAGTGTTATTCTTTTCCTCTTTCTTTTTGGATCTCAGATTGTATCTATTAGGATTTTCTTTTGTCTTCTCTCCCTTACTCAATTCATTTATTTGATTATCCATGAGAGATTCCTCATATGCAGATTGATTCAAGTGAGGGTATGAAGAGGTGTCACCTAGGCAATGGATTTCAGGATCATTTTATTCATTATCTCCTTCTTCATCAGCAACAAGGTTGTTCTCCAGGAGAGGGGTTTCAATTTTTTGATCATCCCTATCTCTATTTATTGGATCTCTAGGAAGGATATGAGGAGCATTATTTGGTCTTCTGAAGTTACCTCTATTATCAGCATTATGTGTGTTCCTATATTTCTATTTTCTTTCAAGTTTTAACTTCTCCATTTCAGTAGAAAGTGATTTTACCAATTTTGTAAGTTCATCAACTTGAGGATGGAAAACAAAGGAATCAAAGGTTGAGGCTTCAGCTCTACTTTTTCTCTTGTCCCTATCATATTTTCCCCTAAGTTTTTCAGATGCCACTATGTTAGATTCTACTTCCAAGGTTGCATCTTGCATATGAGCTAAGGAGGCAGATATTCTTTCTCTCAGTAGAAGGCAAAAATTGGGGTCAAAAGTGTTGGCATAGGTGATCTTGGCAAAGGTTTCTATAGGCTTTATTTCAGCAGGGATCTTGTTGTACATTTTATTGAATCTCTTGGAGAAGTCAGAAACAGATTCTTCCTCTTTCCTCTTAAGGGATCCAAATTATGTGATATAATAAAGAAAAAAAAAATTATCCCCCCACTATCTCAAGAAAGCATCATCTAAAGCTTCAATTCAAGCAATGGATCCAGGATTCAAACCCCTAAACCATTTCCTAGCCTCACCATCAAGGCTATGTACAAAGAATCTCATCCATACATCTTCATTCTCAATGTTTAGATTGTTTGCATAACTATATAAGGAAGAAAGGTGTTCTTCAGCAGTTATGTCTTCTTCCCCTGTGAACTTGCATATGTACTTAAGGTAGTCTCTAGTAGGGAGAGAATTCATAGGCTGAGGTAAGATAAGAGGGGCATACCTAGCAGCCACTATGGCATCCATCATATTTCTAGGAGGTTTATCACCTGCCATTGGATTATGAACTCTAGGAGAGCAAGGAGGAGAAGGAGATTTGACTCTGTGCAGCTTAGGAGAAAAAGGAATGTAGGAAGGAGAGATTTCCATTTTCACAGCAGGAGGCTCAGTCTTAGAAGAAAATGGTATAGGCTACAAGGGAGATGAGGTTTCCTCCTCTTTGGTCACAAAAATTTTGATAGGAGGAGGAGTAGAAAAACCCAAGGTAGGAAAATCTTCCAGACTCTCAAGTCTAAATCACTTCACAAAATCAAGAGAGGCAAGGATTTAAAAATTTGCTTCTTTCAATTCTGGGTCAAAAGAGGAGTATTCAATAGGAAAACTTTCAAAACCCAAATTTCTAGAAACTTCAGCAAAAGGTAACAGAGGAATACTTGATATAACAATTGGTGTATTAAGATTGGAATCAGACAACTAACCAGAAGTACCTGATATAGCAGTAGAAAAACTTTCTTGAGAATATTTTCCCTTCTTGATTATCTTCTCTGGGTTAGCTTCAAGTGTATCTGGAGGTAGTTGTGGAGTTGATCTCGTGTGTCTGCCTTTGGGTGCCACAACTGAAACAATGGAGTTTCCAGGTGCAAGTTGCAATCTTCAATGTACTGAATTCTAATGCACCTTCAGAATCAGTATGCTTTGTCGTTCAATCCCAGGGAAATGTTTTCAATTTGTTCCCCGACAACGGTGTCAAGAATGTTAGCACTAGGAATCACCCTCATATTGCAAAGGGGATAATCCTAGTACCCATCAAAGTATGTGTAAATGTAAATGAGTGCTTAAAGGTCAAATGGACAAGACTCAGAATAATAATGTTTTAACTCAAAAATATGGGCTAGCATGCACAAGAAAATGAGGTCTTGATCAACTTCAGTCATTTAATGGGAGTAAAAGTGAATAGAAGGAAGAATTTGGTGAGGGAGGTGTAAGGGTATGTTATTGACATCAGGTCTTTAAGAAGCCTAAGGAGGAAAAACTCAAACACAAGATCTTCTTGAATTTAAAGTTTAAAGAACACTGAAGAACATCATAGCAGTACTATAATCAAACATTTATCATAATAAAACCATAACAATCTCATGTGGATCATCCAATCATGAAAACTTCAACATAAGAGGCAACAAGATGAAATAAGAGAAACTGACTTGTATTAATAAAAAATTCTCAAGTCCAGTACATAACCAAAGAACCGGTCTACTTAGTCAAAAATATTACAATAAGGGAGCCCAGCTCAACCATTTGAACCCTTTAAATCATTTGGAATATGTATTTATAAAAACAAATGGAATGCAACAGCTAGAGGTGTGAGATGGCCTTCCTCCCATAGGATTCTCCAAATCAGTTATTCAATATAAAACATGTGCTAACAGTTATTTAACAAACTGCTATAAAAAAGGAATTATGTTGGCAAACACTCCAACAAAGATTAAATGACATTGTCTCCCTTGCGGCGCATTTGTTTCCATTTCCAAGTGTCCTCCATGGGTTGTATGTTCTCACCATGATGCCACCTGTGACCTTATCTCCTCTCCACATCATCATCCACCCAAAAGAGTGATGAATTTGAACCCCTTGATTGCAGGTGCTAGTTTGTAGTGCCATTCAGTAGCGCATTGGGCAGCCAATTCTATAGCACCCTTTGCAAAATAACTCTGCACATTTCGTAGCGCCTTCTCCAAAACAGGCTTGTAGTTTCCATAGCATCGATCTTATGTAATCACTGTGTGCAATTCTATAGTGTCCCTCTAGAATTAGCCTCTGTGGAATTGGTAGCGTCATAACTAAAATGGTCATGCAAAATTGGTAGTGCCCTTCATCAAAATAGCTATATAGATTTTGTAGCGTTCTGCGGAAAGGATCATGCCACTCTGTATTTTGGCTAGGAGATTTTGTAGTGTTTTGCAGAAAGGATCGCGCCACTCTGTATTTTGGCTAGGATATTTTGTAGCGGTAGGAAGCAAAATTTCATAGCATATTATATAGATGATTCCACAGCACCATGGCGCTACGGAATGTTTGTGATTTTTTTGTGTGATGAGACCAAACCTTAGAAAGAACAAAAAATTAGCTGATAGGTTAGGAGCCTGTAGATGCCTGTATAGGTGGAAAAAATTATACTTCCTTGATTACTTACTCTTGCAAAAAGAGACCACCCACAAAATGGATCTTATATCCCCCAACTATCTCATCAACCTAGCACTTCTCCTTGTTGTAGAAAAACTTCCCCCTTTCATAGCAGCGTGTGTTTCCTTTGCAGGAGTACTCTTCTTGACTGCAGGTGTGCTCTTCTTCACTATTGGTTCCTCTCTTTCAATGGCAGCCTCTACCAGAACATTCAAGTTCGTTTGAGCCAATTCATCCTTGAAATTTTGTAATTCTTCCTTGAGCTTTCTATTTTGATATTGAAAGCCTATGTTTTGACTGTAGAGGTTATTTAGTTGCTTAAGGATAGGTAGGGCTCTTCTTGCTGCAATTTTTTCCAAATCAAGGGTGTTGCTGTAATTTTCCATGAGCTCCTTCATATTTCTTCTTTCTTCCAAAATTTCTTCCTTCAAACGAGCAACCTCCTTCCTAACCTCCCTGATTTGTCTGATCAACCTTTTGAAATTTTGATTACTAGGTGGATTGTTGATGTTGATAACCTCAGTAGGTTTCTCAATGGACTTGTCTTTGTCTTTCTTATACACAAAGGCTCTATCCATCACCACAATAGGCTTCTTGATGCCTTTACCCTTCTCTTTCTCCTTCCTTGGGACTGAGACCTTGGGTAATATTTCTTCTTCAGCAACCTCCTTGAGGGTTGATGATCTAGTGAAAGGCTCCTTGATCTTTATGCTAGATGTTGGAGAAGGTGAAGAGAAATGAAATTTTCTCTCCTTCTTGGTTGTGGATTTAGTGGATGAAGGGACTTCTTCCAATTCAAGAGTAGGAGCAGGTCAAACGTATCTATGTGAGAATGATAATCCTCCCTCTTTGTTTCTTCAATTTCCTTGATGACTTCTTGGTCTTGAGCAGGGGCTTTGCTCTTTATTTTCCTGCTTATTCCTACTAGAGTAGCACTAGTAGAAGGTAAAGGAATCTGGATATTAGACTAAGGAGTAGAGGCTATGTCCAACTGCATGTGAGCAGAAACAATGAACTATTCCCAAGGAATGTTAATCTTCTTCAATTCTTCCATCACCAACATCCTGATCAATCCAGAGTGAAAGACACTAGTCTCCACAGCCTTGTACTTGGCTTGGACTCTATTAGACATCTTCCCCATGCTCCTCAAAAGGTAGAAAGGGATATTCATTTAATCTTTACTAGAAAAATGAAGAAAAATCCTTATATGGTACTGGTATAACATGATAAACCTTCCCTCACATGTAAAGTATCTTTGGATAATATTCAACATTTTTTCAGAATATTCAACTAGATGGCTTATAGGCAGTCCCTTGGAAAAAATTGTCTGCTTGATAATCTAGTTTGAGGAAGTCCTTGGAGAAGGAAACATTTAAGATCATGGATTTAAACCACCTCTCACCAGTATTAGGAATCCATGTGGCTTCTGCAATAGAGGCTTCAGATACCTCAAACTCAAGATCTCCCACCTTAGTCTTAATGTCATCAAAATGTAATGCAAATTGTCTTGCTACTTTAGGATGTCCCCTCTGCATGTTTTGGAAAAAAGAGAGGAATCCAACCCTTTGAAAAACCTCCCTGACCATTGGCTCAACATCAAACAGGTGCATGTTTGAGGGTTCAGTCCTAACCACACTTCCTCCCTTGTGAGACTTATTTTTCTGAGGTGTATCCATGAGTAAAGACAAAGGATCAAGAGTTATGGTGTAGTGAGGGATAAGGAAACAATCAGAGGCAGATCTCAATAAAAAAATTACAGTGGATAATTGCTTCTCTCTTTCAGGATTTTCCTCTAACTCATCTTGATTTAATAATATACTAGTTTGATGGCCTTTCTTTAAAAATTGGGAGAAAAAGACTCTAAGTTAAGGAAGGTAGGGATGCACTTCTCAGCTAATGTCACCACACCATGGTTATCATATCTTTGGAAAGGTAGGGACTACAATTCCCCTTACTACCAGCAGATCTCAAGCTGAAAGAGTCGTGATACAGTGAAATAAAGGCTACTGCAGGGGTCTGTGAATACCAACAGGTAACACTCCAATCCAATTAAAACACAGCATAAGGAAAATAGGGGATATGTAGCGAGGTTTCGATAGCATGTTTTTGTAGCACAGTTCGGACACAAGGAACAAGTGATTGCACGGGTACTCAAATTTCAGGAGTAGAATGAAATGGCCTCTTCAATAGATGAAAACTAGGTGACAATGGATGCAAATTATGTGAGAGGGAAGTTATAGATGCAAATATATGAAGGAGGAAGTAGTTTGCAGCATTGGGCGCTACCAAAAGGTCAGGCAAGAGATATCTCAAGAGTTTGGTATGCAATGGAAAGAGCTCACGGAATACCTAGAGAAATGACTGAAAAGAGAGGATCTCCAACTGGTTAGGAAACCACCACGTCGACCTCAGCCTGCAATTCAGTCTTAGTATTTGATCCCATAGTGTAGCCTGCAACTGGTCTGAACTAATGATTTCAGCAACGTCGAGTTTGAGAAAATTCAAATATTCAAAAACGTTAGTAAACTCATTAATAACCAGATCTTAATATCCACTTTCAATGAACGGTGGCGCTGAAAAAAAGGTAGATCATGACCTCAACAAATTATGACAAATTATGGCAAGGATCAAAGGACAAAGAGTGCACTATGGAAACTCCTAGTGAGTTGGCAGCGCCCTTTTTCAAAAATTTGATTTCACCACCCTTTAATCAGACATAGGGACAACATGGCAAGGATAAAAGGGTATGAGTGGAAGGAGTGAGGTGTCAAGTCATAAATATCATGGGATGGGTTATGCTTGATTTCAAGTCAAGAGTTGAGTCAAAATCATAAGCCATAAAATGAACCTAGGCTTAAAACCTATGTGTGGGCCAAAAATGAGCCAAAACCACAAGTCTTTATTTGCTCAAGATAACCTAAGAAAATCACACAAAGAAAAATAAAGCAATCCTAAAGTCTAAAATCTAAAAAAAATTAAACCTAAGGGATAAAAGACCCAAGGCAACTTTATGTGATAACACCCCTATAGTCTCATCTGGTAAGAAAATTAAGAAGCATGTTGATAATTCCCAATTACCTCCAACACCTATCGATTCTAAACCAAAGAAACTGCAGGATTCATTTCATCAAGATTTTCCTTTAGTTCCTACAAAGAGGAGAGGATCTAATTGACTCAAGGGGAAATCCTTTCGAAGAAGCACCCGAAGTACGAGTGGCAAGTTCAATATAAAACCTCCAAGTACTTCGGATCCTATTCAATTGTCTTCCGACCATGACAGCCCCCATAAAAAACTTAAAGAAGTTTCTGCAGAGGAGTATAAGCCTGATAAAGAGATCAAATGTGAGCCTATTACACCAAGTCTTCCTCACAATGACACTATTACTCCCTCTTCCCAGATTCTTACACCTTCTTCTAAAATTGATATACCTTCTACATCTATCAAGGAGCCTAAGCATTCCTCTCTTTAGCCATATGATCAATCCCCGTCTATTGATCAATTTCAAAAGGAGAATGCTTAGTTGCTTCAACAGTTGGCAGAATGAGAAACTGTGGATCGGCATTTTCACCACGACAATGATTTCATGCAAGCAAAAGTAAAATCTCTTCAACTATTGGTCGATTAGATAACTACCACCAATCACAGTCTCAGGATGCAATTGAAACATCGCAAAAGGCCTAAGAAAAAGTCCCCAAGGCATGAGGGAGAAGATTCTAAATATAATCTACCTCCTCCTTCACTAGTATACCTATGTCGGGTGACCCATTTTTGTTGCAGAGGGACCTGCAAACTCTTAGGCGTGGGACAAATGTTGATTTGGTGTTTTGACTATTTTTTCTATGCCCAAACCTCTTTTGCATATGGAAGTTATATACTCTATGATTTTATTTAGCTCTTTTTAAAGGCATTATCAAGTTGTGTCCATCAATTCGCCATTGAACAGCGTGAGGTATGTGTAATCATTGTTTTGTAATGATTTTATGTTAATTCATCTTCAATTGAATGAGTACAATGTCCCAACATTTCTTGTTTGCTTGCAATAGGCCAAAAACGTGATCCGGCCTTCCATCCAGTCCTTCGTCCAAACCTCCAATCGTCACTCGGAGTGCAATGGAGTTGGCAGTTAGCATATCGGTGGGCTTCTATGGGCAAATCGTAAATATGGTTTTTGTGCCTACCCGCACCCTCCAGCTATGGAACTCATTGCGTTTAGACTTGAGTAGTTGCATCGGTCATTATTTTGAGCACACGAGGTTGTTGGAGGAGATGTGTTCTATTGATGAAACATTAATGATTTTTTGTTTTTAGAGAGTGTCGACCCTTTCAGTAGTCGACCTCTCAAGCTCTGTATAAACTCTATAAATACTTGATGTTTATTCCACGAAGAGACACGATTTTATATATACACACATACATTATCTTGATTTTGTTGTAAACTTTGTTTTGGTGATTAATATCATTGTTGTGTTAACTCTGTGACTACATTTTTACCTTGAAGTAGTGCCACAACCATTTGGGGAGCCCACCAGTGGTCTGGGTAGCTTGTGCATATCAATGTATATTTGCATCTTTGTATTTGGCTTTCATAACTCACTAGTTTCAAGTTACTTGTTTAAATCGATCATTGTGTATATTTTTTCTAATTTGCAAGTCACTTCTTGGATTGTATGTGTATCATAGAGCATTCATAGTTGTCCATGCTTACTTGTTTATATTCTGATATCTAATATATTTTTATGCAGGTTTCAATTTAATTGTTTATAAGTTGTTTACCTATGCTATCAGAGATCTTTGTTTCTATTTATAAAACTGCAAATCATTCCACGGTTTGGTTACTTATGCAATGTTTCTTTTAGCCACCTCTACTTTATTAAATTAGGTCCATTACTTCTTGTACATTTACATAAATTGTTCAGTTTAGTTTCAACACTAGAATGATAGGATCAAATTTGATTTTTAATTATATCCTAGTTATGATTTTGAGTTATGATTTTTAATTAGTACTAGTTATGAGTTTATAAGCTTGCATGAATTATCAATTATGTACAGAGTATTTTCCAGTATCAGTATGATAGAACAAGTGATTTAGTTTTAATCTCTTATGCACAATGTTTGTATAACATATGGATTACAAGGATATCTAATGTTGTTTCTATGATGGCAAAGCTTTCCATAGACTGCCTTATTCATACTCTACATTTCTCTGTAGAAGTTAGCATCGAGTTGATTCCATTTGAACTGACATTAGTGATTAAATGTCATCATGATGTAATTCACCACCATAGACACAATCATCACATTTGAATACTGTCACAACACTCTTGCTTTCAGTTATGTAGATTAGTGTAGAGATAAGGTTTATTCTCTGCAAGATAAAAGTAATTGTGAGTTTTTTCTTTAAGAATAAAGTTCACTTTGTAAAGCTAATTCTCATAGATTGTTTACTTATTCAAGGATTATGTGTTCATTCAGAAATTTTCTTACTTAGATTAGATAATTCATAGTCCTAGATGTCTTAAAGATCATTAGTTAAATGTTTCTTTGTATATTTAACATGGAATATGATGTTTAGATGGATTTTAAAAGTCATATTTTAAAGTAGAACTTTAAATTGAAAAAGAGTGATGATCCTTGGGGTAGACCATCTTCTTAGCTAGTTAATATCTCCATTAGATTTTCTTTCTACCTTGAATCATACTATGTCACAAATCTAAGTTTACTCACCCTGGTTGACAATTTAATTAAGGGAAATTAGTACATATAGTTTACGCATCAGAAGATGATCGATTAAAAACTACCTTATGAACCAAGAGAGGAACCTTTTCTTATAAACACATGCCCTTTGGGATGATTAATGAAAGGGCGACCTTCCAGAGAGCCATGGATGTAGATTTTCAGGGACTAATTAACAAGTGTGTGGTAGTATATTTAGATGGCATAATGGTATACTCAAAAAATAAGGAAGACCACATTCGGCATTTGACTCGGATTTTTGAAAGGTGTAGGAAATACAGAATATCTTTGAACCCTAAGAAAACCATATTTGGCGTGGAGGAAGGGAAAATACTAGGTGATATTATATCTCAAGAAGGAATTAGCATTGACCCTGAACAGATAAAAGAAATAGCTCAACTCCCCTTGCCTCACAATAAAATGGCCATGCAATCGTTTTTTGGGAAAATCAAATTTGTAAGAAAATTTACTCTTGATTTCGCCGAAACTGTTAATCCCTTACATAAAATGATTTGCAAATATGTAGAGTTCAAATGGGATGAAGAAAACAAAGGTTCTTTCAATAACATAAAAATTGCCATCTCCCAAGCACCAATGTTACAAAGCCCTGATTTCAGCTAAGATTTTTTCCTTTATACCTTTGCTTCTGACCAATCCTTGGTTGCGGTACTTACCCAGAAGGATGATGAAAACAATGAAGCATCGGTATCCTTTATGAGCACTAACCTCCAAGGAGCTGAACTGAACTACCCCTCTATAAACAAACAGGCTTACGCAGTATATAAAGTGGTCAAACATTTCAGATACTATATCTTGAAGAATCACACTAAAGTCATATTACCCCATCCAACGGTCCAATCTATGTTCACTCAACAAGATATGGGAGAAAGAAGGGGAAATTTGATGGAAGTCATCCAACAATTTGATCTAGACATAAAACCTGCCAAAATACTCAAGGGTCAAGGACTGTGTAAATTGGTCATTAAGGCCCAATATCTGATTAACTCCAAAGATTTCGGTTGGGAAAATGAGTTGTCATTATGGTGTAGTGAAGCCTTATACATACCTCACGGGAAAAAATCTTGGTATGGAAACTTGTCTTATCTCTTACATCATGGAACTTGCTCGGAAAACCTGAACCCTGGAGAAAGGCGAGCTCTCAAGCTAAAATCTTCTCAATATAGCCTCATAAATTATGTTCTTTTTCACATAAATTATGATGGATTGATCCTTATATGTATCGAACATGATGATGCAGAAAAGGCACTGAGGGAACTCCATGATGGTCCAGCAGGTGGAAATTATGCAAGAGAAACTACGGCTCACAAAATATTAAGGGTCCGTTATTACCGGCCTACTCTGTTCATTTATTCCCATGCATATTCCAGGAAATGTAAATCGTGCCAGTTAAGTGTCGGTAGAGAAAAGAGGGCAGTCGTTCCACTACATCCGGTGACCATATCCAGACCATTCGAGCAATGGGGAATAGACATCATAGGACAAATTACTCCCAATTCTTCGAAACAACATGAATATATCTTGACTGTTACAGATTACTTTATGATATGGGCGGAGGCCATCCCTCTCACGCAAGTTAATAAAAAGTTAGTATTCCAATTTTTAGAACAACAGCTAATAACAAGGTTTGGGATACCCTCCGTTCTCGCTTTTTACAATGTTGCCTACTTTTCTTCCACATTGTTGACAGAATTTTCCCTTGATAAGGGGACCCTAATAAGATATTATACAAACTACTATCTACAAGGGAATGGGATAGCAGAGTCAACTAATAAGAACTTGGTGATACATATCAAACCTTTATCTGTCGATGCCAACGACCCTAGTCGATCTGCGTTTTCCATTTAAATATCCTGCTTATCCCTGATACCGATCATACTAGTTCCGTTGGAGTGCAAAAATGCTCGAGTATTTTTAGGAGACACCTCTAATTAAGTGAAAGAAGAGGTTTGTGATTTTTTAGATGATTAAGAACTTCATGTAACCAATACCACGACATCACACGCCGATCAACTTTCAAAAAAATTTGAATTCATTGATAAACTCTAAAGTAGCATGCTTCTGCGTTGCCAACCTTCGTTGCATTTAATGCTAAGCATGATGTGGATTTTGTTATAGATTGTATAGATCATATATGTACTCCTGAAATTTAAGACTTGATGCGACAAGGTAGGTATGTTTTAAATTTGCAAAGTTTGTGCCCAAGAATGGTATTTCATTCACAAATCATCGATCTCCCAAGCAGACGAAGGAGAAAGAGAGAGCATCGAATAGGTTACTGCTCATTGTATCACTTCAATTACCAGTAAGCCTAGGTTATTTCTTGCAAGGAAGAGGTGAGTGTGGTCTTTATTGTTTGCATTTACGATTGCATTGAATAACACTTGTTGAAGTTGGCTCACAGCTCATTATAACATTTTGTGTAAGAAAATGTCGAACTCTCAACCAATATCGATCCTTCACGTACTTCCCCATCTAGGAAAAAGACTATGTCAGCCGATGAGGACCAAAAGAAGGCCAAGTCACCATAACATACAACGATTTCCCCTACTAGGGAACTAAGCGGACCAATCCATGGAATAGAACAAGATGATGCAACAACATTACCAGAAGAACCATTGATTGAGGAGGAAGGAGCTCAAGTGCCTACCCTTGAAAGGGATAGAGAACCTGTCATTGAACACCTCTATACGGTGGGAAGACTAGTAAATACTCTATCCTGGGGAGATCAACAGATTCTTGAACCAGTAGACGAAGTCGTCAATATACAGGAAATTGCTTATAACAGGAAAAGGAAAGTTTTGATGAGAAGAACATTCAAGAAAAGGAATCTCACGCTCGATAGCACGTTTTTCATAACCACAGAAGAGACATTATTCGACACATAAAATACCAGGATGACTGAGCTAATTGGAGAAAGGATGGACATAACCGATGCCACACTAGATGGGGCTAAAAGGGATGAAAGGGAGGTAGCTGCCATGAAGAAAGAGTTGGATCACCTGTGACATCAAGCAGAGTATTACCAAAATTTGACACAGGAGGTGGTGCTCTTGAAGTGTGAGTTTCGAGAGATGTATGCACAATTCACAAGGGAGAGAGACCTCTTCACCGCTCACATAGTTGATTCCCAAGAAGATACCCTTATGGGGATGGCACCTATAAAGACATGCAATGATGGTA
This sequence comes from Picea sitchensis, assembly GCA_010110895.2. NCBI lineage: Eukaryota > Viridiplantae > Streptophyta > Pinopsida > Pinales > Pinaceae > Picea > Picea sitchensis. The sequence goes on from SNQJ01S0143333.1 coordinate 12,198, forward strand.
TGAGAAGGCACATCAATCATTGGAATGGATAGACTACATTAGTGAAGTACAGAAGGGTCGAGAGATAGAAGAGCATGGCATCCAAGTGTTGATGGGTAGCAGCATCGCCCAAATACAAAAGGCATACGAACACTAGGTAAGCATGGTCCAGGAACCTCTACAGAAAATGAATGAAATATGGGAAGAGATTGAGAAACGTTGGGAGAAAATCAATGAGGAAATGATAAATATTGACTTTCCATATTTTGTCCCACCGGAGGATTTCTCTGATTTATGTGACAGAGTTAAATGGCATGTAGAGAAATACCAAGTGTATGAAACAGAGATTTTGTAGGTTTCAAGCATGATCTCAAGTCAAGTGAAGAAGTTCATGGAGCCTCTGATTAAATCTCTCGCAGTCTATAGTGCTTGAGTGTCAAACTAATCAACTACAAAGAATGGGTAATTGAGATGAAGGAGGTCCTCTTCACTCTAATGGATCAACATAGGTTCCCATATGCAAATACATGTGAATTTCTCTTTTGCAGACAGTCAAAATACGAGAGGAACAATCCACTTCAGTAAAACGACCAGATGATCTAAAGAGGAGCAAAAGAGAACAGATAGAAAAAGTCCGCCATGTGTTGTTTTCTTGACTTAACACAAATTTAGTAGCTACTCTTAGTTTAGTTATTTTTTATAAATAAGAGAATTGACCTTGTGTAAAGGGTCTATGGTTTTGGAGAGAAATACTTTTTTTGAAATATTGTAAGAGAACTATTTATGTGCAAGTTATTTTAATTGAGAAGTTATGTTTAGAACCAAAGACACTTATTTCATCTGAGGCGTGAATGTGATTGGACCGAGGGGGATTATCTATGTCTTTGAATTCAATATTTTGTTGTTGTTTTGAGTAAGATTTGTTGTATCTGTTATTTAAATTATCTTATAATGTTGTGACAGTTCTTTTATTCTAATTGATGGATAGAAATAGATTGTGTTAATATGTGATTCATAGTAGAGCATTTGAAAATTACTTTTCTTGCACTAATTTCTTGTCATGGATATATTTTCTTTATGTAACCGTTATCTCAAATGATGTTGAATGTTACAAGTCAAATAGTATTATTGCTAGCTTGAATTAGTTTTGATCCTCATTATCTTCATGATGAGGTATAAAGGTTATCCCAAAACCCATTTTCCTCTGATACATTATAACTTCTCTCTGTCATTTAGCTTAGGCTCCACCTTTCTTTCCCACTAATGTTAGAAAAGAACAAAAAGAGAACTGCATATTCTAAATAAAGTTTCCAAAGAAAGACATACATATTGGTCACAATTAAATCCCATCGATAAAAACCAGACAGGTCACTAATCTGGAGAACCATACCACTCAATAAACGCTTGCGAGTATAATTGGGCCTCTCAAGTGGGTTTGGTTCCTACTGTTGAGTTAAAGGGATCTCATACCCCTCAACAGAATTGGCACTAGAAGGGGGGCCTCACAAATGCATGGCTAACAATATTTATGATAATATATTTCACAAAGCCTATAGATTCAAAATAGCCCACATGCATGGCTAGTCATTCTCAAGACAACCCACATACAGAGAGTACTCCCACTATGAGTAACTCACCTCAACACAAAGTGGAAGAACACCTATACCCTGAAATACCTTACGCTCTTCCACACGAAGAGTTAAATAAGTTAATAAGAATCACTAGAGCTTATGCTCGATAGATTAGAGCATTACCTTTATCTCCTTTACTTCCTCGAAGAACAAAAATAAGAAGACCAGTTTTTGACACCCCTGAGCAGGTATTATTTCACAAGGTAGAAGACTTGATAGATTTTTCCCTCATAGAGATAGAACAACCCCTTAATCTGATACCCAAAACACCAGTTGGTAACTACTTCGAACCTGACAATTTTGATTTTGAAGAGGAGGAGTCTAACTCAGATCGCTCAGTTACTAAATCAGAAGACATGGGTGATAATAATGATAACAACAGAGAAAGGGGATATCAACCTAGATATAATCAACCATGGTTGGCAAGAGATGCTTTGGAAATTCCAGGACAGGTGCATAAGCTACCCAGACATCCAAAAAAATTGCTTCCTAAATTTGACCCCGAAGCCTTCGGATTGCTTGAAGACCATATTAAGAAGTTCATATTAGCTATAAGGTTGATGAATGTGCGACACGAAGATGTGGTGTGCAGAATTTTCCATTATACCTTTGAAAATTCATCCTCGACTTGGTATTTCAACCTACCAGTCGGTTCAATAACTAGTTGGACAAAGTTTCAAAAGGATTTCTTGGACAAATTTGTTGAAGAAACCACTACAAGAGCTTTAATGGTTGAACTTTTCGCTGCCACTATGAGTCCAAAAGAAAAGATTAAAGATTTCAACCAAAGGTTCACCACCATTTTGAACAAATTCCAACCCAAGGCTAAACCTACTCAGGAGCTACAGATTGAAGTATATGTTAATGCTCTCCCAACTTATATTTCCATGTTCGTAAAAAGGGCTACTAAAAATACTCTAGCTGAAAATTTTGAAGAAGCTAAAAAAATTGAATTCCAAATAAAAGGATGAAAAGAAGGTCAGATATCACTAATAAAAAATGAAACCCAACCTCTTCCTAAGAGGGGACTTTTGTTAACTAGACCCCCAGGAAAACAAATAGAACCAAGTCCCAAGAAAGAGGGAGGGGACTCAGAAAACCTGCAGTGAATGATCTAAAAACTTTCCAACGAGATCGTAGATATGAAAAGGAGTGTCGGGGAAGGAAACCAAATCCAAAGGAATTATAAATCGTTTTTCAAAAGGAACCCACCTTTCAAAGCTATAGAACCTCCCCCAACCAACTTGAACATTGAATTAGGGAACATAGCATCTGAATCCTTCTATACATACCATCAAGAAAAACATTCAGAAAGGGACTTCCCCCAATGGTTGCATGCTATGAATATAATGGCTAATTGATTCCTAGATGAATGTTCTCTAACCGAACAACCAGTGGCTTGGAAATAAGTGCCATCGATCAAGAAATTCAAGAACAACCTGAAGATACAGCCATGTTGTTATGGGATCTCGATCACCTGATACCTTTCGACGATGTCGTTGAGGTGCAGGGACCCCTGGCTGAAATTTTGGTTGTACCCAAACCCCTATTTTCTTCCCAAACCCCTATGTTCTTCCCAAAAAGACCGACAAACATGCACACACGGTAAATGCCTAAGCTAGACTACAATGTAGTAGAAGACTTGAAGAAGATAAAAGTTAACGTGTTTTTCATGAACATGTGTAGGATTCCTCAACAAAAGGATTTTTTGTTACAAAACTTAAAATTAACAGATACCTTTGTGACAAAAATTAACCAAGGTGATGCCCCATCTCCCACAAACTTAACAAATAGGCCAAATGTGAATGCTTTCTCTTTAGATAAAAAAAAAAAAAAGGAAGGCCTTTTTTTCATCCTTTCCTCTTGATGTTTGAGGTTTTTAACATAAATCTACATAATTGCTTAGTTGATTCAGGGGTATCTTCAAATGGCATTCCATTGTCCATCTGCAAGAAATTGAACGCAACCCCGGTCAAAAGTGATAAACACATTATACAACTAGATAGGACTCGGGTAAAGGTCATTGGGGAACTGAAATATGTCATGATCATAATTTCTACACACTTCAAATTTGTTCAAGTAATTGACATAATCGTGGTAGACATCCCGAAGGCTTATGGAATGCTACTTAGTCGATATTGGTCTGAGAAATTAAACGGATACTTTAGTACCGACTGGGCTCACCTCTGGTTGTCATTGAAAGCACATACAAACATGATCAGTATCGATAGAGAAAGATACCTCAAATATATTGTCATTGATTTAGAGACACCAAATGAACCCTCGTCAATAGAGTTCAATGTGTTAGGAAAATACTCTTGTGATTCTGATTTCGGTAATTTATCACCTCACATGTCTAACATACCTTCTGCACAAAAATCTGAAATGATATTTCAAATATATTTACTAGCGGCCATGGAGGAAATCATCTTCTATCAAGATTCCCCGACAAGAGTAGCAGACAAGGAGGTTGAAATCATCAAAATAGCTAAAAATAAAGAGGTTAGAAATTTGCCTCCCCAAAATTGGATGTTGTGCTTTGATGGCTCTAAATCGAAAGAAGGGTCGGGAGCAGGGTGCATCCTCATTGACCCAAAGGGGAAATGAATTTTTTTATCCTTCTGATTAGATTTATATTGCACCAATAACACTATTGAATATGAAGCTCTAGTCTAGGGACTAAAGAAATCCATCGACTTAAACATCAAAGAATTGAAAGTTTTTGGGGACTCCAAAATTATCATCAGGCAAGTGAAGAATACCATCCATTGCAATTCACCCCACTTAAGAAATTATCAGCAAGAGGTGAAAAGACTAATAGACAATTTCTAGGCCTTCAACATTAACATTGTTCCCAGGAAAAAAAATACCCTTCCTGATGCTCTAGCCACCGCATCCTCAAGATTATCTCCTTTAGAAAATTATGAAGCCTCGAGGTTTGTAGTGGAACTACTCTACAAACCGTTGATACCTAACAACATTTCTAGCTGGAAATTTTTTGAAGGGGATGAACAGATTGTAGATTTCCTAACTAATCACAAAAATTTTAAGGATTTGGCCATTGATGATGAAGTATTCCAATAACTACTCACAGAATCAGATCTCCATGAACAAAATAAGAAAAAAGATCACTCTGATGACAAATCCAAGTTTCACATGATACCAAATGGAGTGGTCAATCTGGACGAAATTTTCGACCTAAGGGAGAGATTTAGGGGGCCAAGGAATGAAAAAACAGGGAACTCATGTCCTATATATGAAACTATAAACATGGGCACCCCTGAGAATCCCAAGAATGTCAATTTAGGTAAGACAGTGTCCAAAGAAGATATGAAATCCTATCTTAAACTATTTAAAGAATATCAAGATGTCTTTGCTTGGTCTTACCGAGAATTGAAAACATACGATACTCACATCATCCAACACACGATCCCGTTAAAATCTAGAATAAAACCTTTTCAACAAAATCTTAGGAAGTACCACCCGTCTCTGGAACCTCTAATATATCAAGAGCTAAAGAAATTGTTATATGACAAGATTAAATTTCAGGTCAGACACTCTGCCTGGGTAGCTAATCTGGTGCCTATCAAAAAGAATTCTGGGGAGATCCATCTGTGTGTGGATTTCATAAACCTTAAAAGAGCATCAGAAAAATATAAATACCTAGTCACACCCATGAAACATCTCTTACAGAAAGTATCCAGCTCTGAAATTGTTTCCCTCCTAGACGGATTCTTGGGATATAACCAAGTCCTTGTTTCAAAAGATGATCGATTTAAAACTACCTTTTGAACAAAGTGGGGAACCTTTTCTTATAAACGCATGCCCTTTGGGATGATTAATGCAGGGGCGACCTTCCAGAGAACCATGGATGTATCTTTTTGGGGACTGATTAACAAGTGTGTGGTAGTCTATTTAGATGATGTAACTGTTGGATTACTGAGAGGGGGGGTGAATCAATAATAGCATAATTATAATCCTTTTTCTTCAAATGTTATATCAATGTAGAATTATTATCCAATAATGAGCAATAAGAAATAAACAATCACACACATACACAGTACACCAGTGTTTTACGTGGAAACCCAA
>SNQJ01S0143333.1:19662-31810 GCA_010110895.2 Picea sitchensis
GGTCATGGATATTGTGGTAGCTGACGTTCCCCCCAAGTTTGGCATGTTGTTGTCAAGGCCTTGAATTAAAAGACTTGGAGGAACGTTACAGATGGATCTCACATATGCCACCATCTTGATCTTTGGAGGGGAACACAGGAGGTTGTACAGAGAAGCCCAGCTAGCCTATATTGTCAGCGATGAAGCAAACCCCACTAACCACCCCATCTTTTCACTTGACACTGACTTGGGGTCTAGCTTATTGAAGCTCACTGATGCTCCTGAAGACCCTTTCCAAGTCAGAAAGCAACCCAGTCTTGATTATCCAATTCCCCCTCCAACCCCCTCCATGTGGAAGATGTTTTTCGATGGAGCTTCTTCTAGCGAAGGCGTTGGCGCTCGGGTGGTTTTCATATCACCTTGTCAAGAGGCCATATCCTTGTCATACAAGTTGGAATTCGAAACCACCAACAATGTGGTGGAGTATGAAGCTCTTGTTCTGGGTATGAGATCCGCAAAGGAAATGGGAATTAAAGAAATAGCAATATTTGGAGATGCTGAGTTGATTATCCAGCAAGTCAGAAATTCTTATCGTGCTAAAAATCCCTGGCTTAGGAATTACAGAAATGAGGTGTGGGACCTGATCGATAATTTCTTCTTGGCCTTTAACATTTCTTTCATTCTGAGGGGGGAGAACACTTCAGCCGATTCTTATAGGCCCTCTGTACCGGATAACATCAAGCATTGGAAGGTATTTGACGATAACCTGGAAATCAAAAAAATTCTCCAATCTGTTGATGAATTTTCTGCATTGCAAATTGATCAAGATCCCGACTCGGAAGGTGACTCTCACCCTGAGGTGTTTTTAAATGAAATTGCTAATCACCAGATTATTCAGCTGCCTAGCAATCACATTCTGAGGGGACTGATCCCTGTAGAAATATTGTTCGATGGGAATTACATGGCCGTAAAGGGTAAGGTTTCAAATGAAGATGCTGATACAACCGAATGCAACATTGGCACACAGGAGGAGCCTAGGTTTGTCAAATTATCAAGCAGTTTGACCAGAGAACAGAGGGTCGAATATACTGAATTGCTGAGAGAGTTTGTTGATGTGTTTGCATGGTCATACAAGGACCTTAAGACATATGACAAATCTGTCATTGAACACAAGATCCCGTTGAAGGAAGGAGCTAGGCCATTTAGGCAGAAGCTAAGACAGATAAATCCCATGTTGCTACCTGTCATGGAGAAAGAAGTGAAGAAATTGTTAGATGCCCAAATCATTGTCCCCTTGAGATATTCCAAATGGGTGGCCAATTTGGTTCCGGTAAGGAAGAAAAGTGGAGAAATCAGGCTTTGTGTCGATTTCAGGAACCTAAAAAGGAGCTCAAAGAAAGACAATTACCCCCTACCCAAGATGGAGCACATATTACAGAAGGTAAATGGTGCATCCAGGATGTCCATGATCGATGGGTTTTCTAGCTATAATAATATATCGGTCATGCCTGAGGATAGGGAAAAGACAGCCTTCACCACTCCTTGGGGCACATTCATGTACGCCAAAATGCCTTTCGGACTTATGAATGCAGAAGAAACATTTTAGCGAGCCATGGATATAGCCTTCATCGAGGAGAAAGACCAGTTTGTAGTGATCTACCTAGACAACATCACAGTCTTCTCCAGGTCTAATAAAGAGCACTGCCATCACTTAAGGAAATTTTTCTCGAAGTGCCGGAGGTTTGGCCTCTCCCTAAATCCCAAGAAATCCTTATTTGCTATGATGGAGGGCAAGTTGTTGGGCCATATAGTATCATTGGAAGGAGTGAGGATTGATCCCAGCAGAGTGGAGGCAATTCAAACCCTGTCACTTCCCAGGTCTAAAAAAGAGGTCCAGGCCTTTTTAGGAAAGATTAATTTCCTGAGGAGATTCGTTTCAAATTTTGTTGAACTGGTAAAACACATCACGGCCATGCTCAGAAAGGGAAACGAAGTGAGATGGACCGCTGAACCCAGGGAATATTTTGTCCAAATAAAGAGGGAACTAACTGAGGCGCCTGTGCTAATTAGTCCTGATTATTCTAGACCTTTCCTAGTTTTTTATTTTGCTTCCTTTGATACGGTAGCAGCAGTGTTATTGCAGAAAAATGAGGAAGGACAGGAGCATCCCATTGCTTTCTTCAGCAGGGCATTAAAAGATGCAGAGATCAGGTATGAAATCATGGAGAAGCAGGCCTATGCATTAGTGAAAGTGCTCAAGGCTTTCAGAGTCTATTTCTTGCACTCAAAGATAACCTCATACGTTCCTTTGGCTTCTGTGAAGGACATCCTTGTGCAGCCCGATATAGATGGGAGAAGAGGTAGATGGATAGCTAGAATCTTGTAATTTGACTTGGAAATAAAGCCCACCAAGTTGGTTAAAGGGCAAGGTTTAGCCAAGTTGCTGGTTGAATCCAATTGCAAAGCCTTGGGGATTAGCTTCATCAACGCCCATTCAGAAAATCCGCAAGATGAGTCGACCAATGAGAATTATCAGGATGCCTTACCACTAGCAGCATGCACTTGGTACAAGGATATCTTGTATTTTTTACGAGAATTGAAGCCTCCTGATGGAATGGGAAAAGGCAAGGCGAGAGCTCTAAATCTCAAGGTGGTTAGGTATTGCCTCATTGACCAAGACTTGTACTGGAAAGACCCTCTAGGGGTGCTCTTAAAATGCCTGGACCCGCAAGAAGCCTATAAGGTTATAATTGATTTCCATAATGGCCTTTGCGGGGGGCATCATTTCTGGAAGACCACGGCTCATAAGATCCTCAGGGTTGGATATTACTGGCCTACCTTATTCGCTAATGTCTGCAAGGAAATCAGAGTTTGCATCAAATGCCAAAAGTTCTCAGGAAAAGAACAGCTCAAACCACTGCCATTAAAGCCCATAGTAGCTACAGCACCTTTTCAGCAGTGGGGGTTGGACTTCATTGGAGAAATTAATCCTCCCTCAAGTGGTCAACACAGGTGGATCCTGAATGCGACAGACTATTTCACCAAATGGATAGAAGCTACCCCTACCAGGAGTACTTCTCACAAAGTAATCATCAGCTTCCTGGAGGATATCATAGCCAGATTTGGTTGTCCCAGTAAAATCGTCACCGACAATGCTGCCTCTTTCAGGTCTGAGCCTTTGGTTAAGTTCTGTGAACAGTTTGAGATTTCACTGATCCACTCTACTCCCTATTATCCTCAAGGAAATGGACTGGCGGAGCCTTCCAATAAAAGTCTAATCAAGCTCATTAAAAAATTATTGGAAGACAATAAAAGAGCATGGGATTCAAAGCTCAAATTTGCTCTATGGGCCGACCGGGTGACAACAAAAAAGTCCCTAGGCATCTCACCTTTCATACTTGTTTATGGAACAGAGGTTGTCTTCCCTACTCAGCTCACCTTACCTGTGGAAAAGTTCTTTCAAGATTATGAAGGAGAGCCGGATCATATGACCAGAAGGATTCATTAGATAGTATAAGTACAGCAGATCAGGGAACAGGTGAGAGACACAGCTCATAGTCATCAGCAACGGGTCAAACAGGCTTTTAACAAGAAGGTCAGGAAGAAGGAGTTTGATATTGGGGATTTGGTACTTAAGTGGGATGCACACAGACAGGATAAAGGAAAACATAGTAAGTTTGACGCCCTATGGATCGGCCCCTTCAAAATATCTGAAGTTTTCTCAAATAACACGTACCAGTTGCAAGATCTGGAGGGTGAAGAGGTTTTCAACAGCCTAGTAAATGGGCATTTTCTGAAGAAATGTTTTGTTTGAGCCTTAGACGCCTCCTTTGTTTGTAAATATTGTCCTTTGGTTCTTTGTTCATTTTCTGTTTGTATATTTTCGGCTTAGTAAATGACTCCATAGCCCAATAGCAAGGCACTGAAGCTGCAGAATGAGTTCTTAGAGCATCGCAGGGACGACTCTATCCCCCATGGAGCCTAATGTTAGCGACAATTCTTATCTTGGGCACAAACGTACCCAGGTCTGCAGGTAGCCCGGGAAGCGCCCCGGCGCAACGCGAAAGAATCTCTTTTCCGATCACAAGTCAAGCGGGCGGGCGAAGTTTTGTTGTCGACAGCTGAGATCCACCTACAAAACTAATCGACGTGCATCAGGATTTTGGGGCTGCCAAGTTTCCTGGGATTTAGCACGAAGGATAGCGCCAATGGTTCAAGGAAAATCTGGGTCATCCGATCCAGTTGAGACAGGTGGCAGTCAGTCGACGTATCGGGGATCAGTGTTTCAGAAGACGAGGAGCCTCCCATTTTTTACAGCTAAAATCACCAATCGGTGAAACACCGAAAGCACCTTGGGAGCCAAGCCCATGATCCCAGCACCAGGTCACATCAAGTGAGCCTGTAAATGGGGGCAGCCCCCCCTTTTATAATAGTGAATACTATCTGGGTCATTCATCTGAAGGGCGTGTGGCGCACATCCGTGTCACGTCGACATTCGAAAGTTCAAGGGGTAAGCGCACCTCATCTTTGCACCTCCCGAAACCTCGAACCCCGAAGTGTCGATAGCGCCCAGAATTGGGCCCATGGTTTTGGCACCTGGTCACAAGGAGCAGACCTAGAGGATGGGTTCTAGCATTTATCATTCGATGAGACGAACCCCAAAATGTCGAAAGCACTCTGGAAGATAGACGTAGGGTCACGGCCCGTGGTCACTTGAGAAAGTTAAAGGGACTGTACAAAGGGGAGGCCCAAAAGCACTGAGTTGAGTTTCAGAAGGGGGTATTGTGTTCTCCAACTGCTGGTTTGACGTAATCTAGATCCCAATACCTGCTGGGAATGAATGAAGAAGAAAGAGGGTGGTTGAAGCCTCGCCTCACTCATTAATTGTAAAGTATGGATGTCCCGGCCGAAAAGCTTACCCGAGATGGCCCTCTGTACTTGTTCTTTCCATGGAAGCCACGCCAAGTCCTCGACTCACCAGGGAAGCCTGCGCATGCCAATTCAACATTTAAGGGCTCAGCTACCCCCTGGTGCGAGCCATGCAGAATTAAGGTGGCGTATGATAGAGGAGTGCAGTCCAGATTTGATTGAAGAGACTCCTCGTCCCGAAAGTCCAGGAGGCCTCTGTTGGGCAAATGTTTAGGAGTATATGTACTTAGTTTTGAGATTTTTCAATCTATCGATGGTAGAGAGAAGCTCTCGATTGTAATGTTTTAATAGACACTCTAGTTTGTTGGTTATGCATCTGTATGTAAGATTTATTATTTATGAAAGATAGTTTCCTTATTCCATCTAGTTTTCATCGCATACTGAGGGGGTTCATGATTGACTGATTCACATGAATTATTGCAGTTGTGTTATGATAAAGGATTTAATGTGGTGCTATTGTATTCCTTGGTTTCCTGCGTTTGAATGTAAGAAGATCATGCGTTCAAATGAATTCTCCTACAGTCTGCTAGAAACCTGATGTTGACAACAGACCTTTGCATTTCTCTGATACAAGTCTTCCTCCTACTCACCCTTACTACAACTCATTGTCTGGAGTATGTCTAAGACCTCACTCGCCCATGCATGCCTAGCCTAGTTTCGGAGTTGAAACAGTATCGTCTGAGTTTACTTCCATTCGATCACCCCTTTCATACATAATCATGACATAAATTGATGGGCGTCGAGCTCTACTCCTACTGCAATCCAGGAGTGACTTCCGTCGCCAACATATGGGTCCCTTGCGACTCAGAGGATCAGTGGTGGTCAGCTGAGTATTATGGAGAGGGTATTGACCGGTGAGCACTTTTCCTAGGGGCTTACGCTACATGCTAGGATGGTAGGGCAGCTAGACCATTGTCGGTCCACTGATACAGGAGAGTTTGCCTTTGGTTCCATTCTAGTGGCCTGGTTTTTGGAGAGGGTGCCTATGTTGCGCCCTAGGATTTTATTTGGCGCTCCTGGGGTGCAAGAGCCGCGACTGAGGCGGTAGTCGACTATTTTGCTGCACCATGGTGGTGGCGAGGGCGGCCACTTCTTCATGGCTGAGGTGGTGCAGGTGTGGTGGCAGATGTCTCAGGCGATACTGCAGTTTCCATACGCTGGTGTTGACTTTCGAGGTGATCCGGACATGGTGTTACCTCCTGGGGAGGTTTTTGATCATCGAGGTATGTTTATGAGTTTGATATATATTTTTTTTGAGATAGCATGACATATGTATTTGGTATATATGCTGATACTATCTTTTGGTTGTGTGTATGTGCAGATGTGGCACCTCGTGGGTGCAAGGTTGAGTTGTTGAGGGTGTCGGCTCGCCAAGAGCCGGGGAGACCGCTGCAGGGAGGGCCGTGGGTAGGAGAGAGACGTCAACATGAGGACATCAAGGCAAGACCAGTTGAGCCTGAGAGAGAAGTGAGGATACGTCGCTTTGATGACCCAGGTGTTGGGCCATCACATGCTCCTCCGGCGGATGCTACAGGGCGTGCCTGAGGGCATGTGGTCGCGTATCCAGGATGAGGGCATCCTGGAGTAGTGTGGGGGGGTTCCGTCGCCATGGAGGGCCATGGTACGACGAGCAGTAGTAGCAGGTGCTGCTATGACCGGACAGTTACCTCCCGCTCTGGGGGGACCAGTAGTGGGTGGGGGACCACCGCCTGAGGGGGGGACAGGAGGTGGTGCTCTAGAGGCACTTTGAGTGGTGCTCTATGTATTTTTGTATTTTTGTATATAGGCTGGTGAGCCCATTTTGTACCGAGGTGCTTCACTGGCCTGTGGATACTTGTATTTTTGTATGTTAACATTTGGATGGCACTGTGGACCAACTTATATATACATGAGTATACATTTTGAGATCTATGTGATGTTTACATGTGTTTTGTTAATGTGTTGATGATGTCTAATATATATATGTTGTGACAGGTTTTTGATATGTTTATGTATGTGCAGAGGTATCTTGATGTGATATATGTCAGTCTAACACAATGTTAGCTAAGTTATCTTTAATTTGATTCAATTGTCTTGGAATATGTGTAAATGTAATGAAATCGAAATGTCGAGATAAAAGTATAACCTGCAGGTATTTGCGAAAGAGGCAAGGATCGCAGACGCGGTACACATTGTTGAGCTGGAGAACGACTAGTTGAGAGTCGAGAAAGACGCTAAGGTGAAGAATAAAATGATGTTGGGCATCGGTGAGGAGGCCAATGACAGCAGTGTATTTGGCTTGGTTGTTGGTGGATGAACCCAAACATATGCCGCTCGAATGGAGCATTTTATGTGAGGGGGTATAGAGGGCTCAAGCTGTCGAAGCAATATTTTGTGTCCAACAGCTGGCGTCGTTGGCGTAACCGATGTGGTAGGCCGGTGGAGGAAGCATCTGTCAATAGCACAAATGATAGTTTAGACATGAGGGATGGAAAAAAGATTAAAAACACTATAAAATAAATAACCTAAAGTAGAATTGCTACGGTTAGGTATAAAATTTCTTTAAGTATAACCCGTTGACGGGTTCTTTGAGAGAGAGGCCTTCGGGAGAGGCCAGGATGTATGTGCCTTTGGTGAGGCAATGTTGGATAATGTATGGGCCATGCCATAGTGACTCAAATTTTCCATGACCAAAGGTATCGTGAGCGATATCGTAAGCAAGGACGAGGTCACCTTCATGAAATGAGCGAAGGTTGACATGGCTATCAAAGGAGGCCTTTGACCATTTTTTAGTTGGCTCATTGTTCTGTAAGGAAGATCGGCAATATTTATTCAGGGACTCTAACTTCAACAAGTGTTGCTCCATTGGAGCAGTGTCAGGTAATAGATCAATTGCGGTGCGTAAGGTGGGAATTTCGCACTCGATGGGAAGAGTGGCCTCAACCCCATGGACTAGATGAAATGGTGTGAAACCAGTGGTTGATTTCACAGTCGTACGGTAAGCCCATAGCACGAAAAATAACATATGATGCCAATTGGTCTTATGTTTATTAACTGTGCGTTGTAACATGGTCTTGAGGACTTTGTTAACTGTTTCGACCTGTTCATTAAACTGAGGGTAATATGGTGAGGCAAACTCAATGGAGAATCCTAACAGAGATGAGAGTTCGATGAAAATCGCATTCTCGAAGTGTTTCCCATGATCAGAAACTAATTGGAGTGGTACTAAAAAATGGGATATGGCGTGGTTAAATAAAAAATGTGTTGCGGTGTCAGCGATATTGTTGAAGGTGGGCATAGCTTCCACCCATTTTGTGAAGTAATCGACTGCGACAACAATGTATGTGTGTCCATTGCTGGATGGGGGATTACAAGTCATGAAGTCGATTCCCCATTTACAAAAGGGGTCGGAAGTAATGACTGGATGAAGAAGAGTAGGTGGTGCTCGTTCTTTGTTGGCGTAAAGCTGACACTTCTCGCATCGTTTCACGGCATGAATGCAATCGTGAAACAATGTAGACCAAAAGTAACTTGCTCGGATGATTTTCTGAGCAGTGGGCATTCCCGAAAGATGGCCCCCACATGCATCGTTATGGCAGTCATTCAAGACTCTATCGGCCTCGTCAATGGTCAGGCATCGACCAAGAATGGTGTCGACCCCTCGCCGATATAATATGTCTCCAATGAGGAGGTAGCAGGGGGCCTGGTGGTGAATACGATGACAATCATCTCGTGAAAGGTGGTTACCGAACTTTTGAGTTCGGAGGTAGACGAGGAGGTCGTCGTACCAAGGATCATCTGAAGTGATGTAAAAGAGATGTTCATCGGGAAACTCGGTATTGACGGGGGCACTGGTAGTATCAAAGGGGAAGGCCGTGACAAGTTCGGCGAGGACGAGAGATTTCTTTCTCATGGGTGTTGAGAATTCAAGATCGTACTCCTGAAGGATAACGATCCATCGGGAAAATTTTCCATTAATTTGTCAATGACTGAGCAAGTATTGCATAGGGTTGGTGTTGGCGATGGAAGCCACTCCTGGATTGCAACAGGAGCAGAGCCCGACACCCATCAGTTTATGTCACGGTTTGTGTATGGAAGAGGTGATCGAATGGAAGTAAACTCGGACGATATTGTTTCAACTCCGAAACTAGGCACGGCACGCATGGGTAAGTGAGGTCTTGGACATACTTCAGACAGTGAGTTGTAGTAAGGGTGAGTAGGGGGGAATACATATATCAAAGAGATGCAAAGGTCTATTGTCAACATCAGGTTTCTAGCAGACTGTAGGAGAATGCATTTAAACGCGAGATCATCTTACATTCAAATGCAGAAAACCAGGGAAAACAATAGTTTCACAATAAAACCTTTATCATAACGCAACTGCAATAATTCATGTGAATCAGTCAATCATGAACTCCCTCAGTATGAGATGAAAACTAGATGAAACAAGGAAATTGTCTTTCATAAAACCATAAATCTTACATACATATACATAACCAGAAAACTAGAGCGACTATTAAAACATTACAATCGGGAGCCTTGCTCTACCATCCATAGATACAAAAATGGCGAAAACACCTACATATACTCAAAACAACAACAACAACAGAATCGAGACGTTGCATTAAAAACATTGCGTTTGCATGGCTTCTGACAATCTGCATCTGCAGTCTCTGAATGATCGTGCACCTATGGCAGACGCAATCGAACTCTTGACAGTCCCATGGGCGAATCGACGTGCTTTTAATTCATCGCCAGACTTTCCCTTTATGGCGGAGATGATGTCTAACCACCACCAACTACTTTAATAACTGCTTCCTTTGGATTGAGAATGGCCCGACTAACTTGGCACTTTTGAGATGTGGAGGGTCCCTCACGCTGCCACCTAGATTAGCCGAACGGCCTGATGAACGGACGTGGAGGCCAGTACGAAGGCTGGGGCGTATAATGGGGGGTGGTGGATGGGTAGAGGAGACATGGAGCGTGGGGCTTGAGTGGATACGGAGTAGAGATGGTCATACATAGACTGAGGGAGAGGGTTGAGGCACTCTTACGACGAGGCACAGTGACGTAGGGAGATGAAGGGGAAGTCATAAGGCAGTGGGACTGAAGGAGGACAAGGGGCGAGTTGGGAGATGAAGAACACCTGGCATGATGTGTCAGGTGAAAATGAGAAAAAGGACAAAGTGTGCCATGAGGATGAATGGACAGGTGTCATGAAGGCAGGCGAACACATGGCAGCAGGGGAGAGGCGGCTCGGGAGGATGACATGACGGGGGGAAGGGCCCATGTCGATTAAAAGAAGAGCAGGTGAGAAGGATGGGATCGCCTGAGCATCGTTGATCCAGGCGCTTTGATCTCGGCCGTTGGGAAGATGCATGCTTGATTCCGGACCCCCACCCTTTTGCTTAAAGGTAGAAAGGCGGGGGGGCTCCGGAATCCAATGTGGGTCGTTGATCCGGGCGCTCTAATTCCTGCCATCCAGATTTGATTTCCATTTAAACATAGGCGCATTTTGCATCCCGAACTTAGGGAAAGTGGGTTTTTAACCCATTCCTTCACGTTTTACCCCTCTTTACAAGAAATGTCGCTAACATTAGGCTCCATGGGGGATAGATTCTTCCTTGTGATGCTCTAAGAACTCATTCCGCAACTTCAATGCCTTGCTGTTGGGATATGGAGTCAGGCTCAAAACATCCTGCTGCTGAAAATACAAGCCGAAAAAAAGAAAAAAAAAATACATGCTCAAAGGAGCTTATTTATATACAATCCTAAACTAATAAAACACTTTACATGGGGCTAGGTGAAAGCAGACTTCCACCATAGCCAATCAAGTAACTTCCTGAAGGGAAGCTCTTTCCTTCAGTCAGTTATCACAAACAGTTGATGTAACCATGACAGCAGAACGGTTACACTCTTCAACTTCCCCTTACATGCTGAAGTTGAGATGGGATATGGCAGCTCCAAAGCATAAGGGAAATGTTGCTCCATGTATTCGCTAACAGGGTCATCGAATGAGTGGCCAATTCCAGGAAATTGGCGACAGACAGCCTCTTCTGCTACACAGTTGTTCACATGCGACCGAATATCTCTGATAAGCACAGGCGGGTGAATAACTGAAGTGGCTCACTGATCTCAGGTGGTGGATGCTCACTGACTGGCTCTGAACAAAGGGAAAACTGCTCCTCTGGTTCTTTTTCCTCTTCTTGGTTCTCCCCCAGGTCAGATTTGTATTCATCATAAACAGGGCCCCCGGGTAAATTCTTCTCTTCCTCGTACTGCTCAGCATCTCCTGAAAGACTGAGATGGTTGATTTCCTCGTGATAATTTTCCTTAGTGAGCAAAGGACAAGGTTCTGCGACCTACTCTTGGAAATCCAGCATATCAAGCTCAGACTCTGATTCATGACTGTCATAAGTGGGCTGGCTGCTTTGATCAGCAAAAGGTGATGTGGGGTTTCGCTGCTCCTCTTCTAGATAATCATCAAAGTCGGGGAGGAACAGAGCTTCTCCAACTTGCAGAAGTGGAACTATCCCCTGCTCCTCCGTTTTGACCCTGAATGTAAACACATCATGGGAGATCTCGTGAAGGAAAAGAGAACAATCCTCTTCCATAACTACCTCTTCATCATTTTGATCTGAGACAGCAAGCTCATCGGGGGCAAATGTTAATGCGTTTACGAAATCTTCAATCATCTCCTTGAAAGAGCCATCTAGAACATCTGCCTTGGATACTGGAAAATCCTCCCCATTGTCCTCAGATTCCAACCTTGCATGTTGGGCAGTGAGAGATTTTGCCTTCTCTATCAGTTTACTCAGAGCATCTTCTTCCCCTAGTCTTCTATCCTTACATCCCTCATCATCACAGCCTTCATCAGACATAATCATATCTGGGAAGATTTTTTCTTCTTACCTCTCCCATGGGTCAGATTCATAATGACCATAAACAGGACCCGTGGGAAATCTTTTTCCATAATCGCCCTCAGTAGAGCTGCTAAGGGCCTCTGCTTCAAAGGATGGGAAATCCTCAGCACATTGTTCATCTTCCCACCTGTCAAGTCTGGCAGTGATATATTTTACCAGCTCCATAACTTCGCCCGAAGCATCTTCTTCCTCACGGGGATCTTCATAATCATCCATTGTAGAGATACCAAAATCCTCTGTACATCGCTCAGCTTCCCACCTGTCAAGTCTGGCAGTGATAGATTTTACCAGCTCCATAACTTCGCCCGAAGCATCTTCTTCCTCCCCGGGATCTTCAT
>SNQJ01S0143333.1:32161-44144 GCA_010110895.2 Picea sitchensis
GATGCATGAGTTCATGAAACTCACTGAGGTGCTGAGCAGGGTTGTCCTCTTCAAACTTTCCAAATATGGGCAAATAATCGCCCCATTCATTCAGAGAGGGCACAACATTAGGAAAACCAGGAATAGCAGAAAAATTAAAAGGAGCAAACCTACGAGCAAGGATTTTCTCCATATCGAACCAGTGGAGTCGCCAATTGATCTTTGAATCATGGAGTCGCCAGGTGAAAGATGCACAGCTTCGAGTGTGTCTGGTCCTTGTTCACCATCAAAGGCTAGATCCTAACGTTGTTGTTACCCCAAGAAGCTTCTCAGGCTGAGGAAGTAGCTGTAGAAACCTTCTCGAGAAAGCTCCTTAGGGTCAGCTTTCAAGTGTGCTAACAGTAGCCACAGCTGAAATAGTGAAGTGGAAACAATGGAGTCGCCACAGTGGAGTCATCAGGTGCACAGTAGAAATCTTTAAGGGCTCTGATGTCTGATGTACCTTCAGAATCAGAGGCTCAATGTCGTTCTTCCCAGGGAAAAATCTTCAACTTTGTCCACGCGAGATCATCTTACATTCAAACGCAGAAAACCAGGGAAAATAATAGTGTCACAATAAAACCTTTATCATAACGCAACTGCAATAATTCATGTGAATCAGTCAATCATGAACTCCCTCAGTATGAGATGAAAACTAGATGAAACAAGGAATCTGTCTTTCATAAAACCAGAAATCTTACATACAGATACATAACCAGAAAACTAGAGCGTCTGTTAAAACATTACAATCGAGAGCCTTGTTCTACCATCCATAGATACAAAAATGGCGAAAAAGCCTACATATACTCAAAACAACAACAGCAACAGAATCGAGATGTTGCATTAAAAACATTGCATCTGCATCACTTCTGACAATCTGCATCTGCAATCTCTGAATGATCATGCACCTATGGCAGACGCAATCGAACTCCTGACAGTCCCATGGGCGAATCGACGTGCTTTTAATTCATCGCCAGACTTTCCCTTTATGGAGGAGATGATTTCTAACCACCACCAACTGCTTTAATAACTGCTTCCTTGGGATTGAGAACAGCCCGGCTAACTTGGCACTTTTGAGATGTGGAGGGTCCCTCATGCTGCCACCTAGATTAGCCTAATGGCCTGATGAACAAACGTGGAGGCTAGTACGAAGGCTGGGGCATATAATGGGGGGTGGTGGATGGGTAGAGGAGACATGGAGCATGGGGCTTGAGTGGATATGGAGCAGAGACGATCATACATAGCCTGAGGGAGAGGGTTGAGGCGCTCTTACAACGAGGCACAGTGACGTAGGGAGATGACGGGGAAGTCATAAGGCGGCGGGACTGAAGGAGGAGGAGGGGTGAGTTGGGAGATGAAGAACACCTGGCATGAGGTGTCAGGTGAAAATGAGAAAAAGGACAAAGTGTTCCACGAGGATGAATGGACAAGTGTCATGAAGGGAGGGGAACACATGGAAGCAGGGGAGAGGCGGCTCGAGAGGATGACATGACGGGGGGAAGGGCCCACGTCAATTAAAAGCAGAGCAGCTGAGAAGGATGGGATCACCTGAGCGTCGTTTATCCGGGCGCTTTGATCTCGGCCATTGGGAAGATGCGCGCTTGATTCCAGACCCCCCCTTCCGCTTAAAGGTAGAAAGGCGGGGGGGCTCTGGAATCCAATGTGGGCCGTTGATCTGGGCGCTCTAATTCTTGCCATCCATATTTGATTTCCATTTAAAAATAGGTGCATTTTGCATCCTGAACTTAGGGCAAGTGGGTTTTTAACCCATTCCTTCACGTTTTACCCCTCTTTACAAGAAACATCGCTAACAGTTGGAATCTGCTATGACCTTAGTCGTGCGAAGCAGAATGTAATGACGCAGTTTCTGGACTGCAAGGACGACTGCAAGGGCTAGTTTCTCTTCATGTTTATACTTCAAGGGTGGCCCTGAGAGGTTTTTATTAATGTAATAAATGACATGCTCACGATCGTCATCACTGATTTGAACGAGAACTCCTACTACTGAAACAGTTGATGTTGATATGTAGAGGATATAGTCGTGATTGTAGTCAGATGCGCTAATTAAAGGGGCGTTGGAGAGCACCATTTTAAGATTGTCAAATGATTTTTGGGCATGTTCATCCCAGTAAAATGGGATGCCATGGTGTAGTAAGCGAAGGAAACCATGTGCGCGAGTGGCGTAGTCTGGGACAAATCATCGTAGAAAGTTTGTTTTTCCTTGTAGGCTCTAGAGTTGACGTAAATTCTGGGGAGGTGGAATTTTTTTGATGGCTTGGACTTTGAGGGGGTCTACGGTAATACCGCTTTGGGAAACGATGAATCCGAGGAGGCACCCCGCAGTGACGCAGAACACACACTTGAGGGGATTCAAGTGAATGTTGTACTGACGACACCATTGGAAGATGATCCATAAATCATCAAGATGTTGGGTGCGTTTCTTGAATCAAGCTGTGTGGTCGTCCAAGAATGCGAGGATGATATGAGCCAGATCGTGAAAAATGTATTTCATAGCCCATTGGAAAGTTTCACCAGCATTCTTTAAACCAAAAGGCATGACATGATATGCAAAAGTACCCCAAGGGGTAGTGAATGCGGTTTTGTATTGATCGGTTGGGTGAATTTGGATTTGATTATAACCAGAGAAACCGTCCATGAAGGATAGAGCCTCGTGACCTATGCAATCATCGATAATTTGATCGATGAAATGCGTTGGAAAGTTGTCCTTGGGACATGCGTGATTGAGATCGCGAAAGTCCGTACAGACGCAGATAGTTCCCTATTTTTTATTAACGGGTATAGGGTTGGAAACCCATGAGGTATAGGCGATGGGGTAGATGAACCCAGCTACGCGTAATTTGTCAATCTCAGATTTGATGGCCGCTACTTTGGATGGGTGTAGTGGTCGTTGTTTTTGACGAACTGGTGTAATGTTTGGCCAGGTGTCAATGCGATGTTCGACGATAGAGGGATCAAGGCCAGGCATTTCTGTGTATGACCAAGCAAAAATATATTGATATTCTTGGAAGAGGGCTTTATAGGCAATGATTTCTTGAGGAGTGTAAGCGGCTCCAATGGCGATTTTCTCGACGACACCATTTTTTATAGAAATGTCGATTTTGATGGTCGGGGAAATGTTGGCCATGTTTCCTTCTTCAAAAGCATCAGGGGCGGGAATGGGGTTGTTGAACCAGTCGATATGCCCTGATGGGATAAAATCCTTGGTTTCGACCGTGTATATGGGGTGTTGGTTAGGAGGCAGGGAGGCTTTCTGTGGAAAGAAGAGAACTCGGTGGTGTAGCACATCCCATGGGTATTCAGAGGTGTTTAACTCTTAGAATATTTCCTCGTCACAGTGGAATTGGCGGGAATACAAGGGGTCATGAAGAGTGATATCGATGACTATTGTCGTGTGGCTGCCCCCTAGTGATGAAGAAGCAGGGGGAACAACACAATAAGATTGCGATGGTTTGCTCAACATAAACCAAATATCGAAGTACTGAGGAGTACCCATGGTAGTTGGATGTAAAATTTATGTAGGGAAATGAGCGGGAGAATTGGGGGGATTTGGGGGTGAATCCTCGAATAAGTCATCCAAGAACCACGAGGGCGTTGGGAGGGATTCGGGTTCGGGAGAAATGATATGAATAATCTCTAGTGACGAGGTAAGTTCAACCATCGATTCTGTAGGGGTTTGAATCAGGGTCAATTGGCATTGCATGTATTCAATGATCATAGGACATTGGTATGTAAAATGATCTAAGGATTCACATAGAGAGCAAGGGCATCTCATACGTTCATTGACTGAAGTTGTGACATAATGGATGTCAGTGATTTTTGGTAGGGATGATGTAGCTGGATTGGGTTCATCCTAGAAGCTTTGGCGTACTGTGGCTAATGTCTGTCAGAAGCATGGCAGTGTTGGGCAATGGTGTGTATAATGGCCATATTCTGAACATATCGTGCAAGCGAATTTGGTTCGCAGCCCTTTACTACTTGAGTGAGAGGCGAGGGCAGTAGTACTTGCTATGGTGGTGAGAATTGATGGTGTTTGATTGAGTGGAATCAGGTTTCGTAACTCGGGTAGAGATGGGCAGTTGTTCGTTTGATGTCCATATTTCTCACATAGCGTGCAATGGGGTTGGACGCACGGGGGAAGTGAAGTTGTGGGCTCCTTCTTCTTTCTCCTACCCCCAGCTGTGGCAGGGAGACTAGTGAGTGGGGGTGTAGAGGGTATGGTGGGAGTGAGTATGGGAATCGTCATCCGGATTCCTTCTGTTTGGGGGGGAAGGGATGGTCGAGGGACCATCTCTGGTGGATGTAAATACCAAACTGGAATTTCTAACACCATATTAGGGAGGGTAAGTGTTGTGGCTACTTGGAAAGCTTGTACATCGGGTGGAGGGTAGAAAAAGGGAATTTGAGTAATGGCTTGGGGGACTGTCTCCCAAACTAGAATATGGCTTTGGGGAGAAGTGAAATCGTGGACTGGTGAGGTCGACAAGTTCGCAGGAGGCTTGTGAGGGGGGGGCTCTACGACTAGTGGGACGTCAAATATGATAGAAGCCTCCCGAGGAGGAAGGGTATCCTCTATGTCATTTTTGTTGGATGATATGACACATACTTGATTGGAAGGATGAAGGAGCAGTGGTGCTCCATGGTAAGTTCCTAACAATGATGGGTCTTTGAAAATTCCAGGACCCATTTCAATGAGTGGGTATGCATCATGACTTATGTGGATGAGAGGAAGAATGTTGTTGATGTTGGCAGAAGGGTTGGGCTCGTAATGTGATACTTGGTCAATGGTAACGATCTTCCCGTTATGGGGGAACATCATTGTTCAAAAGACAGAAGAGGAAACTACCTTCATAGCATACATGTAGCTATGATCGAACAGGATATTATAATCTAGTGGGGCGTCGATAACTTCGATGTCGATGAGAATAGTCTTTCCCCCGAGTTCTACGGAGACATTTTGGAAGAGCCCTTCAGGAGACGATGGTCATCCATCATAAGCTTGTAAGGTAATGGAAGATGGTATGAGTTCGGGGGAACCAAGTTTCTGCCATACAGATTTGGACATAATGCATGTGGATGTGCCTTCATCGATGATGCACCGATGAACTGTAATGTTCTGAATTTTCACTGGGATTTGAAAAGCGATCAAAGAGGGAAGGCGAGGTTCTCCGTTGTCGAGATCAAATGTAATGAGTCGAGTATCTATGGGGTCGACTACCCCCAAGGTGGAAAGTAATGATTTACGCTGAGTGGGACAAGTCTGAAGGACTTCTAAGACAAACATGGCAATCGGGGATTGTGCTAAGTCATCAACCAAACTATAATTATGAGCTTCCCTAGCCTGTGGGTTGTGGAAATTCCTGCACAATGGGATGCGAGGGATGCGAAGAGGTGGTTCTTTGTTAGGGAAAGGGATCACCAACAGGGGTCCCGTTGGTGCGGGGATTTTTTCTAGAGGAATGGTAGGGGACTCAGTGGCTGCATGGTACTGACAATTAAGTGTTTGCAGAAGGATTTCTTCCTCACTGGTGAGGAGGATCGTGTGATCTGCTGGATTGTTTGGATTGAGGTACTGTCCCAATTGAGGCGGGGTAGGTTGCATGTCTTGTTGGTTGTTTATCACACCTTGGTGTGGAATGGGATTCTGCAATACTGTTGGGGGGGGTTGTTGCACATATTGTTTTGGGGCCTGCAGAGGGGAAGGTGCTGCTGGAGGATGTGGTAGACTGCCTGAGTCTTTCAGCCATTTAAAATCAGTGATTTGGGGGAAATGATGAGTATAATGACCGAACTCACCGCAAAGGGCACAAGGGAAGTTGGTTTTGATAGTATTGTTATTTCTCCCTTGACGCCTGTTGTTATTTCCCCTCTGGGGGTTCTGATTCCCTTGGTTCTGGTTGCCCCCAGCCGATTGGTTTTGTTGGGGTTGATTCCCGCCTTGGCCGGGGTTGTTATTGTTCCTGTTTCTTCCTTTATTTTTGGCATTATTCGATGGATGGGTCAGGTTTTCCGTATTCAGCCATTTGAAATTTTGATATTACTGAACGGGAGAGGGTTGAACAAAATTCACCCCAGCGTGAGGGTGTGTGGGTGCCATGGGTTGTGGAGAACCAGAAAAGGGAAAGTACAGATTCTGTGGGGATTGTGATCTGTGAGGTACATAGGAAGGCATGGTGCTTTCACTAGTACTCATAGTATAAGCTGAGGTAGAGGGGGTACCAGAACTTGTTTGGATAGGTGGATGTAGTGGGGGTGTCGACGGTGGCCCACTGATGGGCGAAGGAATAGCAACAGGGTATGGTTGTTGATAAGGGGGTGGGGGGTAATAAGAGGTTCCCCCATATGTCGGCGGATATTGAGGTGTGCCATACATTGGTGGTGGTTGGGGTTGAGGATTGTGGTGTGTGGTATTACCAATCAATCCGTCTGCTGATTGAAACATCCTGGGTTTGTCTTGACTGAATGACACGGGTTTGGGGAGATCAGGAAGTACCATGTATAAGTATCATAATTGTGAATAGATGAGGTCGTATTGTTGAGCCTCACTGATGGCTTCTTCTTCGGATTGAGGGAAGGTGGAAGCTACATCTTTACCGAGGAGAGAGACAAGTGATCTGAGAAACCAGTCAAGACACTGTTGTTTGGTGGTTTCGGGTTTGCACAAACTACGTCGTCTACGCCACTCATGAATGTGATCAGCGATATGTGTGGCTGAGGTTTGTTTGAAATTAGAGAGTAGTTCAAGACCATTGTCATGGCGGATTGGTAATTGGAAGAAGGTCAAAAATGCTTTGGACAAGGAATTGAAAGTCGCATGGGACCCCGATTTTTCGTCTACATACCATTTGGTTGATGGGCCAGTGAGTGTACATTGAAATAATCATAGTCTTATGGAATCATCCATGATGTTTTTGGAAGAGCACCAAAGGTGGAAAGTCATGACATGATTGGCAGGGTCATCACCTGCCTTTCCTTCAAATTTGGGGATGTCTGAAGGTAGTTTTGTGGTCATTGCAGGCCATGTGGGGTCATGCAATATAGGATCATTAGTGAGTTTTATTAGATCTGGTATGTTGAGAGAGGCCAAATATGGCATCTGCAGTGGGGGGGGGAGGATTAGCTCCATCCATGGTGTGAGTGTTTTGTGAACCTGACCCTTGAGGGGGACTAGGTGGGTTGGTACTTCCCCCTTGAGAGGAAATTTACCCCCCGCTTCCATGTAAAGGAGAGCAAGTGGATGGAGGGACTTGGGAAGTGGACCCAAGTAATGTGGAACCAAGAAAAGCTGATCCTAGAATAGTGGCCCTCACAGAAGTGTGTGATGGTGGTGCCGATGAGTTGGCAAGACTAGGAACTCCCCCTAAAATAGGAGGGAGGTTTAATAAGTGTCTGGAACGACGGGGGTTCTGTGGGTCCCCTATGATGTCCGACTAGCTGAGTGGATGTGTGAAAAATGTGATGAGAGAAATTAAATAAGAACCTTTGTTGCAAATTTTGAACTTTACACAATATATATATATATATCTAAATCAAAATGTAATCATAAGTGCATCATACATAAAGTGTTTTGAAAAAGAAGCATATATGTGGAAAAGTGGGTTTTGTCCGCATGGGGGAATCAAAAAAAACAAATGGTCGTGTCCTAAAAGATGTAACGTCCTTCCTCTCAAATAGAACTGGACCTTCCAATAGTACTCAACAGTGGGGTCTGAAGTCCCTGGAAGAGAAACTAGTGAAGGATGAAATAATCAGTTATAATGAGGGGTAAAGGGGGCATATCCCGAAAGCGATGGTGATTTTTCCCAATAGCCACACAAAATCCGATCAAGGTGCAATTGCAGCCCACAATTACCACTTGGGTAGAAGTCCTAAAATTTGGTCACTAGGTACCTCGGTCAAAGTGCGGCATTTAGATTTTCGGCCTAAGAAATGGGTCACGGGCTGGATCCCGTCCAAGAAGTGGGTGCCTCAAGGGGGGACGCACAGAACAACTGGACCTTGGCCTTCAACCCTTCACAGGTATCTCCCTGCCTTATGGTGTTAGGAACACTTGACTTGGAGGATTTTCAGTTCCCTATTTGACAACTTCTATTGTTTTGATAATGAGAAAACCAGATAACGGGGAGTTATTTGGATGCCTATCCCCGAAATCCTACCTAAACTAAAAAAATCCTTTTGGCACCTCCTGTGGAGGAAAACTTAGTGAGTTTTTAGAAAAAATTTAGATGTAGTTGTTTGAGAGCTTGGGGGTGTGAACCAACCTCGTTGAAATTAAATGGGAGTGGATAGTTTCGTCAAGAAAAGGGTGGGGTGTTTCGGAATCCCTTTGGAGGAAACTTACTTTGACCTCCACGTTTCAAGAAGAAACTATGTGAGTGATAAGTGACTTTTGTGTGTGAATGAGTGAAAGTGTGCCAATGTTTTAATGAATTAGGTGTCACCTTGCTACATGTGGACTTCGCTTGGTCCTTACAAGTGTTGATTACCTAATTAACTAAGTTCCTTTGGTACAACCTTGCGTAATTCAAAAGTCACTAGGAAGCTAGCATGTGGACATGTGGGTCCATTACTATTCCTTTAACTCTCTATTGTCATGTAATCTAAGAAAAGATTTGAAACTATCCTAGATTGTGATCATGTGGGCATGTATGGGCCCGTTACAATATTAATATGTGTTTGAAAAAATAAACTAAGAGGAGTCCCAAGAAGGGTTGTTGTCCTCTCCTAAAGATTTTAATCTTTTTAAGGGAGATGAAATTGTCCCACAATCTTTTTCTGATTCTCAAGGTCACTTGGAAGCGCGAGAGAAGAGCATACTAAGCGATTGTTATCCAAATTCTAGTCCCAATGCAAGTTTTTTATGTGATTACAAATGATTTCCAACTTATATTTTTAGCCAAAGCAAACCATCCATGTGGCAAAATGAAAGCAAAAGAGGAAATAATGATTTTAAACCTCCTAAGTGTCTATGTGTTTTGACTAATCCCTTTATATGAAGAGGGGACTAAGTGTGGTGCAGCTTAAAACATGCATGAAATCACTTTTAAGAAGGCTAAAGGCCTTCCCAAAATCTCAAAAACCTTACAATATGTATTTTTTGCACAGGTGAGCGGGTCTCAGTGGAGACAGAGGCGCATTGAGCACCTGTGCGCAAACCGAAACAATATTATGGGTGCATGTGCGTGAAACAGAACTGTGACTTAGGCGCATGTGCGCATGATGCATGTCTGTGGGCCAAAAAACTTGTGCACAGATGACACACGGTCGTGAATGAAAATTTTGGATGGAATTCTCTCAATTCAACTTGGAATTGGATGTTTAGTAGGTCGGCTTAGGCCGGTTAATGCACCTGCAAGTTAAATAAACTAAAAGAAGAGCTAGAAAAACCCAAATGGGGTAGGAAATTGATACCTTTCCCCAGCGGAGTCGCCAATCTATTGCACCTCTTTTGTCACCTTAGTGAGCAAAATAGAGGTGCTTGCAAGCTTAGTTGGGTTTGCTAAGCAGGACAGTTGTAAGGAAAAGGGTTAGAGAAATAAATATAAAAGAACAACTAAGAAATAAAACAACTGCTAAATTAATGAGCATAGGGACATAAGGACAAAAGAAACAATGAGACCCATGTCACCAATGGTAAGGCTGATATTAGTGAAAGAAAACACCGAGAAGAAAGAGGACTATGAGTTCCTTCTTCCTCCAAGGGAGGGCTCTTGGACCCCCACAAATAAGCTCTTCTTACAACTTTGAAATGAAAATGGTGAAAGAATTCTTTGCTAATCCACTCAAGGGGTGACATGGATTTCCCAATGCAATGATGTTAGTATAATCTTGATGAGAATGGAGGATTCTTCAAGAGAATAGTGGCAGCATAAATTTTCTATTGAATTCCTTGAAAAATGAAGTGCATCCATGGCCTTTTTATAGCATTTATTTGAGGTATTGTCCAACCAGTTTGTAGTGTGTAAAGAGGCTAATTAGGGCATTTCCAGGTCTTTGACCAGCCACCCAGTCTAATCCAGTCCAGATTTGAGTGTCAAATCAACTTGGAAGCTGAACCAGAAGTGGGTGGGAGGCTGACCACTCTCATAAATGAGTCGTTTCTCAGGTGCGCGGCTTTTTGCGACAACGGTCGCGCATCGGGCGCATGTGCGTGATTCCTGCGTTTTTGTTTTGCGCATGTGCGAGCGCGCTCTATGTATTCATAGCGCCTTTTAATTTTGTCACTAGTTTTATAGTTTTTGACCCTTTGGAAATGTTTTTGTGGTAATTTTCATCGATGGGTGACCTCATAACTGTTTGACGATGCTAAATTCTTGTAACCATTTGCGGACGAAATTTCAGTGATAACATGCATGTTTCATCAATTTTTACGTTGATGCTTTACACAACTTTGTCTAATCTTAGATAGTAACACTTGTATGCTTTCCTCGTACTTGAGTAACCAACAAATATTACTTTTTCCACATAAAAGTCAAACTTTCACATTCTACCATCTTCTCTTTTGATGTAACATTTGCTTCCAAAAACTCTGAAGTGCTTCACATTTGTTGGTCTCCCTTTCCATATCTCGTAGGGAGTTTTATCAGTGTTGTTTCTGAGCATTACTCTGTTTTGAATGTGAACTGATGTATGCACTTCCTGTTTCCAAAATATATCTGTCAATTTGGAATCCATTAGCATTGTTCGAGCCATTTCCTATACTGTCATGTTCTTTATTTCAACAACTCCATTCTGTTGAGGTGTCCTAGCAATGGAGAATTGTCTTTTTATTCCATGACTTCTACAGTAGTCCATAAATTCCTTTGAAGTGAAATATCCTCCATTATCATATCTCAATCATTTTATTCTTGAATCCATCTCATTTTCAACCATTTCCTTGTAGATATTGAAGTTTTCAAAAGCTTCTGACATGTTCTTGAGAAAGCAAACTGTAGTCATTCTTGTATAATCATCAACTAATAACATAAATTATCTCTCACCTTTTAATCCTTTTGTTGTAGTTGGTCCAACTAGATCAGTGTGCACAATTTCCAGTGGTCTTATTGTTGAATATTCCTTTGATTTGAACCTGGTCTTTGTGTGTTTTCCTTGTTGACAATGCTTTCATAAAGTGTTGGTTGGTTTTGTGATCTGGGGAATTTCTCTGACTGCTTCTCTTTTGTTGACTTTGACAAGGTTATCAAAATGCATGTGACCCATTCTTCTATGTCATAGCCAACTTTCATCTTCCTTTCTAGACAACACTTTTCATTTCCAATTTCACTTAACACATATATGTTGTTTGAAGTTCTTGCAGCTATACCAACTAATTTTCCTGAACCTTCTTTTCTTATCTCAAACTTTTGTGAATCGAAAGTAACTTTATGATCTTGGTCACACATTTGACTCACACTTAGAAGATTATGTTTCATATCTTCTACCAATAGAACATTTTGTGCCTATTCATTCTTGTTCCCAATTCGGATTGTGCCTTCTCCAATGATTTTGGATGAATTATCATTTCCGAAGGAGACTGATCCATTTTTTTTCTTTTCGTAATGTAAGAAATTTGTGTTTATCACCTGTCATGTGTTTTGAACACCCATTGTCAACATACCAACCATGTTTCTTTTTCTTTGCTTGTAGAGCGACTGTGCATTCTTCATTGCTATACTGATCTTGCTTTCTTATCCAGGTCATTTTCTGAGGTTCTTGTCTATGATTGTTGAGGTTCTTTACGAGGGACCATCATTATGCAATCCTTAGCCATGTGTCCAAAATTGTTACATTTGTAACATTCCACTTCAGTGCTCAAAGATTCAAACCTGTTGTAACTTCTTCTTTGTGTTTCACTAGGTCTTCTTGAATAATCCCTTTGTCTATAACTCTCAGAGTTTTTATTGTTCTTGTTGTTAGCTCTGCAATTCACAGCTTTATGTCCAAAATTATTACATGCATAACATAAACC
>SNQJ01S0143333.1:44154-57561 GCA_010110895.2 Picea sitchensis
TCTGAAAGGAGGTGCTCTTATGAATCCTTCTTCTTCTTGAGGCCTATCTGTCTATTGTTGATTCTAAAATCTAAATCTTCTTGGTGGAGGAGTGTCCTTGTAATCTTCCTTGTATATCTTCCTATCCTCTTTGATTGTTTCTGCATAGCTCTTTGGATTTTTTTTTTGCTCTGTTGTTTTGGAGCTTGATCCCTTTTCTGTCTGATTGTATCCAAGTCTGGCCTTGTCGAGATGATATTTTTTACTGTTGATAATCTCATCCAAAACTTTTGAGATATTCTGCATATTTTTTCTTTTGAATATCCTTTCTTAGTGTGACAATCTCTGCTTCCAAGTTTCCAATGATCTTGTCATTTTCTTCTAGTTGTTATTTGAGTGCTTCTTCAATTCTTTTATCTTCTTCTATTTGAACCTTCAATTTTGTGATCACTTGTTCTAGTTCTTGAGTGTCCTTTTTCTTGTCTAGTTCTGCTTGTAGTTTCTTGTTTTTCTTCTTTTCTCTTCTGATAACTTCTATGGCACACATTAATTCTTCTCGATAGTCAACTTCTTCCTCTTAAATTTCTTCTTCGACTTCTTCACATTCTTCTTTCGCTTCTTCATATTCTTCTTCAGAGTCTTCTTTTTCAGAGTCTTTTACTGCCATGAATAGAACTCTTTCTGTCTCACTGTCACTGACTTCATCTTCGTCTGATGATGAGATGTCTTCTTTGGTGTATGAGATTTTATTGAAAAATCTCTTTGTAGTTATTTTTCCTTTATATGTGTGTTTGCCTTTTGACTAACCTTCATCGTTCTCTTTTTCTTATGAGGAAATTTGTTATCAAAATGACCAATACTATCACAATTAAAAATAAATAAAGGGAGCTTACCTATATACCTACCGTTGGTTCCCTTGTTCAGTATTTTGATGAAGTTGGCCACTTCGTCATCATCTTCTTAGACGTCACTTTTGCTGCTATATTCTTCTTGTTCATTTTTATTTTTCTTTGATATTTTGGATGCCTTGAAGGTTGCTTCTTTTACATATGGATTTTCCTGCTCAGTTCTCATTTCATATGCTGTGAATATTCCATGTAGTTCATCCATTCTTATTGAGTCTAGATCTGATCTTTCTTCTAGTGTTGATATCTTAGGGTTGAATCTCATAGGAAGAGATCTTAGTATCTTTTGAACTATTACAGATTCTTCAATTTCATCGACTCGTAAGAATTAGACTGCGATATCTTCATCTTCCTTCATTTTTAGTTGTTCGAACTGACCTATGTAAGTTTGAAGCTTTGCTGCTTTGACTTTTGTATCTCCTTCATAAATATTTCGAAGCTTGTCCCAAATCTCTTTAGCAGATTTACAATGTGCAACTTTGGTGAATACCATATAATTGAGACCATTCAAAAGTAAATTTGTGGATTTGGAATTATTGTCACCGAGTTTTATTGCTTTGTCATTTGTTGGTGGAATTGTTGGTGCTGTGTATCCATCTACAATTGATTTCCAAACTTGAAATCTCTGTGCCTATATATATGTCTTCATCCTTATGCTCCAAAAAGCATACTTCTATCCATGAAACTGTGGTATTCCATTTTTATATGAGTTGGTACTCTCCATGATCTACCTTTCAGTGGTGAAACTGATTTCTGAAGGAACCTGCTCTGATACCAATTGTTGGATTACTGAGAGGGGGGGTGGTCGGTAATAAGCGTGAGTATAATCATTTTTCTTCAAATGTTATATAAATGTAGAATTATTATCCAATAATGAGAAATAAGAAATAAACAATCACACACATACCACGATTACCTTTGATTGTTTTCATTGAAACCAAACAATAGATAAAACCGGAATGTTTTTTCTTATATGTCTTGAAGAATTACATTCATTAGGCTTCAACTTCACCCTTTGTTTGGTTACTGGCGGAAGGAAACCAACCCTAGTTTCTCAAGCAACAACTGAGAGCTCCAACTCCTGTTTTTTCTTATATGTCTTGAAGAATTACATTCATTGGAAGCACCAACTTCCTTTGTTTTCCAGCTGCAACTGGAAGGAGGCTCCAACCCCCTAGTTTCTCAAGCAACAACCTGAGGGAAGCTCCAACTCCCCAATTCTCTGGCTACTACCAGAAGGAGGGTACAACCCCCTATGTTCTTTGGCTATAACCGGAAGGTGGATACAACCACCTGTCCTTGCCCCATCTTGCCACCCTGAAGTAGAAGTAGAATGATGGAACCATTGTCAACCTGTCACTGTGAGATATATTTCTGTACAACTATATCAATATGTACCATTGACATGTATCCAATATGTACAACTTCCCTGTAATCAATATGTACCTGAACTGAACATGTATCCACAAAAATACAATAGATACGCGACCTATAGTGATGCAACCCGCGTATGTACGCGCCCTATCTATTATGCAACCTGTGTATGCCTTATGAAACTAGGGTTTCCTTTCACTTGAAAACTTTTGGCCCTCTGTAACTTCTTTCACACAGATCTGTACTGTACCATTTGCATGCATCCTCATACATAACCTCTACTCAAAGGCAAGTGTGTCTCTCTCTACTCATGTGCCATATAGGTATGTGTAATCATGAACAATTATAATATCCCTCACATTATATTAGTCATCAACCCCTTTCTGATATTCAACTTCTGAATACATCAATAAATACAAGATCTCAAGAATGTACCATAAAAAAATTTAGCCATGTGCTAAGAAATACAAGATGTGCCTCAACAAGAAGTATCAATGATAAATATACCAGCACTGTATTTATGTAGATCTGACTTATACAGAAGATCCCATGTAGCCACTAGTCTCTCTCGGGAGAATCCTTAAATCTCCATTTCCATTCCTCATGCATACATCAAAATCCAACTATTCATAGACATAAGACATACCTTTTGAACCAATGGATGATTTTGATGTATCTGAGCACTCTAGACCTTCATGGGAGCTTGATCTCAGAATATAGAACCATTGCATCTTCATCTTATCAAGTTTCCTGGCTTTATCAACATGTACTCACCCTATAAACAGCCAGCCCGCGTACATACTCACCCTATACACAGCCATCCTGCGTACATACGCACCCTATACACAGACAGCCCGTGTATGCCTCAAAAAATAGGGTTTTTTGTAAATTCGAGAATTTCGCCATCAACCCTTCGTACTACTTCATACATTTGCCACTTTAGATGTATCCACAAGTATTTACAAGAAGCTTTACACAAGAAAATGGATATACAATATGTACAAGTGTATTTTTAAGAGTGAGATTTGTCTCTTATTTATATCTTCATGTAGCCTTACACTTTCCTTATTTTAGGGATTCTTTATTTAAAATAATTTCTTTTGCAAAGCACTTTGACTCTTGGGGGCTTCTATAAGACTCATGAGGGTTCTCCAACTTCATATGGTCATAACTCTATAACCATGAGGAGTTATGTGACATTCTGCATACCACCGGAAATGGCATGACAAACACTATCCATCTAGGATAGTTTCCTTGAAAATTTCATTGTCCTTCATCTCATTATTCCACAATTAAGTATGGGTTCTCTTACTCCGCAAAGCATCTTCCCATGAGGGCTTTTACCATAAGGGAACCACTTTGGAGTTCATCCATCTTTACTTCTTATCAACCATGACAAGACAATAATGAGTCATATTTACATAAAACAATCTTGGGTCCATTACCCAAACCTTTGTGTTGCAGGGCTTTCTTCAAGGGTTGACATCAATGACAACCAACCTTAATCAACAGTAATGGTATACTAAAAAAATAATGAATACCACATCCAGCATTTGACTCTGATTTTTGAAAGGTGTAGGAAATACATAATATATTTCAACCCTAAGAAAACCATCTTTGGCATGGAGGAAGGGACAATACTAGGTCATATTATATCTCAAGAAGGAATTAGCATCGACCCTCAACAGATAAAAGAAATATCTCAATTCCCCTTGGCTCACAATGAAAAGGCCATGCAATAATTCTTTGGGAAAATCAACTTTGTGAGAAAATTTACTCTTGATTTCGTCGATACTATTAATCCCTTACAAAAAATGATTCGCAAAGATGCAAAGTTTAAATTGGATAAAGAAAAGAAAGGTTCTTTCAATAACATCAAAAATTCCATTTCCCAAGCATCAATGTTACAAAGCCTTGATTTCAACAAATATTTGTTCCTTTATACCTTTTCTTCTGACCAATATTTGGTTGCAATACTTACCCATAAGGATGATGAAAAAAATGAAGCACCGGTATCCTTTATGAGCAATAACCTCCAAGGAGCCAAATTGAACTACCCCGCTATAGAAAAACATGCTTACACAATATATAAAGCGGTCAAACTTTTCAAATCCTATATCTTGAAGAATCACACTAAAGTCATAGTACCCCATCCAGCGGTTCAATCTCTATTCACTCAATAAGAGATGGGAGAAAGAAGGGGAAATTGGATGGTAGTCGTCCAAGAATTTGATCTAGACACAAAACCTACCAAAATAGTCGAGGGTCAAGGATTGTGTAAATTGGCCACTAAGGCCCAAGATCTGATTAACACCAAAGATTTCGATTGGGAAAATGAGTTGTCATTATGGTACATCGAAGCCTTATACGTACCTCCCAGTCAAGAATCATGGTATGGAAACTTGTCGTATCTCTTACATCATGGAACTTGTCTGGAAAACCCAAACCCTAGAGAAAGGAGATCTCTCACACTAAAATCTGCTAAATATCGCCTCATAAATTATGTTCTTTTTCGCGTAAATTATGATGGAGTGCTCCTTAGATGTCTCGAACACGATGATGTAGAAAAGGTACTAAGGGAACTCCATGAGGGTCTAGTTGGTGGACATTTTGTAGGAGAAACCATGGCTCACAAAATATTAAGGGTCGGTTATTACTGGCTTACTCTGTTCAGGGATGCTCATGCATATGCCAGGAAATGTAAATTGTGCCAGTTAAGTGGCGGTAGAGAAAAGAGGGCAGTCATTCCACTCCATCTGGTGACCATATCCATACCATTCAAGCAATGGGGAATAGACGTCATAGAAGAAATTACTCCCAATTATTCGAACCAGCATAAATATATCTTGATTGCTACAGATTAATTTACGAGATGGACGGAGGCCATCCCTCTCACACACGTTAATGAAAAGGTAGTAATCCTATTTTTAGAACAACGGCTAATAAAAAAGTTTGGTATACCCTCCATTTTTGTTTTTGACAATGTTGCCTACTTTTCTTCCACACTGTTGATAGAACTCGCCCTTGATAAGGGGATCCTAATAAGATATTCTGCAAACTACTATCCGCAAGGGAATGGGGTAGCAGATTCAACTAATAAGAACCTGGTGAGGATTTAAAAAAAAACAGTTGTTGAAAATCAGAGAAATTGGCACAATTTGCTTCATAATTCCCTATGGGTCAGTAGAGTAACGCTTAAAAAATCCATAGGGAACTCTTTGTAATTTCTAGTATATGGACAAGAAGTCATTCTCCCAAACGGATTGTATCTTCCATCTTTATAGGTTGCTAAAGCATCAAGAGGCCAGCCCTCATTCTCTATTCAACAAAGGATTGATACCCTTCTCATGCTAGATGAAGAAAGGGAAAAGGCTAAATTTAAGTTCACCACTTATCAGCAGGTAGTTAAAATATGGTTCGACAAACATAAGGCCAAAGAAAAAAAAATTGAAGTAGGGGACCTAGTCTTGAAGTGGGATAAAGCAAACGAGCCCAAAGGAAAACACTCAAAGTTCCAAAATCTTTGGCTCGGACCTTTTCGGGTAGCCGAGAAGATAGGGGCATGCACATACTGGTTGAAAAATCTGAGGGGGGAATTTGATACCCTCCTGGTGAATGGCCAGGCCTTAAAACAATATTTCTCTTCAAAAAAAAAAAAACTTTTGATGCTTTGTTTGAGTCATTATTTACTTTTTTAGCGTACATTTTGATTAGAACAATTGTGTATGTTTCAAGGAAGGTTTTTGAACCCTTTTTTTTGGTTCTTTATTTTTGC
Organism: Picea sitchensis; assembly: GCA_010110895.2. Lineage (NCBI taxonomy): Eukaryota > Viridiplantae > Streptophyta > Pinopsida > Pinales > Pinaceae > Picea > Picea sitchensis. The sequence goes on from SNQJ01S0143333.1 coordinate 50,188, forward strand.
TTGTTATTTTTCTTTTGATTAAGTTGTGATTCGTAAAGGAGTGGTTGACTTTAATTACGGGAAACATACTCTGCTCCTAACCTACACTTACATGCAAAATAAGAGACGCAGGGAAGACATAAATTTCCAAAATCATATTTATCTTTGTAAGCATATTACCTGGGGAAGTGATGAAATATTTTCCTAGTGTCCTAGTAAAGCTAAAATGAAGGATGGATAGCTGGAAAGAATCACATATACCTATGGACAGAACCAGGGAGAGCTCCACCTGAACATTTTTCACCTTGTTAAAAAAGGGATATCCTCCTCTCTGACTCACTCTTGGTATTTATGCCAGAAAAAGAAAATCCATAAACGGAGTGTAAAGTTCGAGAGGGTATGCAGATAACTTCGTCAAGGATATGGAAGCAAAGCAATGTCTGTGATGTTGGGGTGAATCTGTCGAGGATATGGATTCTCACTGGCAGTGGAGCAACACCATAAGAAAGGAGTGATAACTAAGTGGCCTCACGCTAATGGGAGTTCTGCACGGCTCTTGTCTAGGAAGGTCATTGATTGAGGTTAAAATGAAAAGGGGTGGAAAAGATAAAACCCCATAGGAAGATCTGAATTCACGAACCTGGGAACTTGTTTACACATTAATAGAAAAGGTTCTGTTGAAAAATAATAGAATAAATCCAGATGGTTTCTCAACCAATTTTCACCAGCTAAGCACGAGGGAAGGAGCATAGATTATGTTTTCTCCCAGAGAATCACCATTTGTTGAGCACTCAACACACCCTAAAAGTCTTTGTGAATTTTTCTTTTGGGTACCACTTTGTCATTTCTGAAAGGATTCAATTGTGTAGGGATCAATGGATTTTTTGTTGTTGTGTTTTATCATTGATCACATTCGACTTGGTTTGAAGTTTGTTGAACAGATTGACATTTTTTAAATGTGGCATTAGACCGAGTACACACAACTTAAAAAAAAAATTATAAAGTGCCACGCACCTGTCGACGATTTTGGTCTGTGAAAAATAATTTCTTAAAAACAATCATCAATGTATCGTTGGCATTGGAGAAATCCAAAAGGAAAAATTCCCACATAACAACGAAAATCGTCGATTTATCGTTGGCATCGGCAAAATGGGAGAAAGAGCGTGCCAAAAACATATTCCTAAAGAAAATCACCGACGTCAAAAAGGTCAAATCAACCATCATGTGTTTTGCCACGTAGATAGTCTGTGTTTCTAGGTTATCTCCCACATCATCTTTTGATGTTCCCCATGTTATACCTATACTTCCATGTCAGCACTGTACGGCAGTTTGGGTCGGCATCGGGACTTTTTCCTAAAAGTACCGACAAAACAACGTCAAAGAAAAATTGTCGACGCTGATACACTCATTAACTATCAGCAGATTGCTAGAACACCGAACTATAGGATACATATCAAACCTTTATCTGTCGATGTCGACGACCCTGGCCGATCTGCGCTGTCCATTTAACGATCCTTCTTATCCCCGATACTGATCATACAAGTTTCGTTGAAGTGCGAAAACACTCAGGTAGTTTGAGGAGACACCTCTATCTAAGTGAAGGATGAGGTTTTCAATTTATTAGATGATTCAGAACTTCACTTAAATGATACCACGACGTCGTGCACTGATCAACATTTAAAAAGAATTGAATTCGTTGATAAACTCTAAAATAGCACGTTCCTGCACCACCATCCTGCATTGCATTTAATCCTAAGCATGATGTGGATTATGTTATAGATTGTATAGATCATATCTGTACTCCTGAAATTTAAGACTCGATGGGACAAGGTAGGTATGTTTTAAATTTGCAAAGTTTGTGCCCAAGCATGGTATTCCATTCGTAAATCATTGATCTCCCAACAAGACGAAGGAGAAAGAGAGAGCATCGAAGAGGTTATCGCTCATTGTATTAATTAATTTACCAGTAAGCCCAGGTTATTTCTTGCAGGGAATAGGCAAGCGTGGTCTTTATTGTTTGCTTTTACGATTGCGTCGAATAACACTTGTTAAAGTTGGCTTGGAACCCATTATAAAATTTTGTGTAGGAAAATTCCTCCACTAAATTCGACGACCAGACGCTCACAAATAACGCCTAAAATGAAAGAACTGGAGATCAACGAAGGGTCGGCACCAGAAACCGCAAGGGAAATTTATTTTTTTTGAAAGATGGAATCAGTTATCCGAACTTCTACCAAGAAACAGTTTACCCAACCTCACATTTTTGGGGACATAGATGCAAGCATTGGATATAAAGTAATGCTCCCACATTGGAGAGATATTTTTAACAAAATCAGTCAGAAATATTACCCAGAGTTTACACCTCACATCAACCCATATGTCAGGGTATTGGATGACCAAGTCTTCCCGAATATTAGGCAATCATATCTACACATGGTGGCTTGCCGGACCCCAGTTTTTCCCTGCATCAAAACCCTAGGATCGATAATTGACCACGTAGAAATGTATGGTCAATAATGAGGAGGGAGAATCTGTTGGTATATTTCTTCCAGTAGATGTACAAAAATACTACAAACTCAGAGACCCATAGGAGAGGTTGAATACATATTTTGTGGTTAGGTCTTATGAGTTCCATGACATCAGTCAGTTACTAGCCTTGTGGTGGAAAGAGGATAAAAAGTTCACAAACAGGAGCAATGGCTGGTACAACACGGTAAACCTCAGAGAGACTTATATGTTTTTAATGGATTTAATCTATTGATTGTATGGAGAAAAAGAATGCTCAAAGTTTTCAGAGGCATGGATTCCCTTATAATATACCATGGCAATATCCGAAAGTAGTTTCGATTAGGGAGCCATCATGTCCAAACAGCTGAGTATCAACATCCTACAGGCACAGACACCAAAAGATGGAGAAACATCAGTGTTCTACATGGAATCTTACATGTTAGACGTAATCTGCATGAGAAACATTTTCGCAGGTATCAACTTAAGCCGACATGTTTTTGAGTTACCCGTGCATGTTTATTTCATCATTTTGTGGGAAAATAGGTACAAAAAATTTTACGCTATGATATGTGATGAGTTTATAGCCAGAGTTCACTTTATTATATTTAGAAAAGGATGCCCAAGGATTTCAGCAGAAACCAAAAAGATGATATCCAAATTTGGTCGCTGGTATTTTGAAGAAACAAGTACTTATATCAGAGTGTTTGAGGCTACTGGTGCACCACACCTACTCCATGACAGTCTCATATTGGGAGAGATTTGTTACCATACTATTTTGCAAGGTTGTAATGCTTCTCTGGTAAAGGATAAGAAGAGGGATTTCATACCCTATGGTTTTCATATTGGGTATTATATGGTTAAAGACACTTCGCAGGAAAAATAAGAAGGATTGAGTCAGCTTGAGTATTGATTCCCCACAGGTCATTTTTGCAAGAATGATCTGAAAGGTTTGGTAATTTAGCATGTGTCGCAGGTATCTTCATGTTGGCCATATGCTCGTGACATTTTCTAGGATGAGATATTTATCGAGGGCACCTAGGACTAGGAGGAAGTGATCCATAGAATGGTTAACCCTAGTATGAACAAATTCAAAGCAATGACCATGGAAGAATAGGTTGAGACAATAGAGCACACAGATCAAGAAGCTATCAGGGGAAGAGAAGAAAACAAAGTAGTTGAGGTGGAAGAGGCATGGAAAAGGGGAATATTGTTACTGGAAGAACTCGAGAAATATATGCAAATATTAGGAGAAGATCCCCCACTTAACCCATTGGTAGGACCTTTCAGAATTACCCCGACCGATACAAATGGCCATAATGCAGAACTAAATGGATCAAAAACAGTTCCACCGGAAGAGACTGTTGACCAAGAAAAATCCATCCCTATGTCACCATAGGCGGGATCGTCGGTGACTACTATAGCTCAGTGAAGGTCAGCGAGAGCATCGAGTGGGATGGGTATTCCTAGTGTCCTCATATATTTAGTAACCATATATGAAAATGAGGAAGGTCCAAAATCTTCGCACATAACCCTAGTGCCAATCACACAGGAGGAGGAACCAGGGGAAACATCTGCTTCAGCTTCCAATGATGTGGTTCCAAATCCCCAAGAAGGCGACCTGGAAGCTAGGAACACTCTTGACATTGTATTTATCAATCAATTGGGAACACATCCTCAGGATGATAGTTCTAAGAATGACATGGATACAGGTGAACAAGAAGAAGGAATGGGGAAGCTAGAAATCGGCATCCCAACAGCCAAACTCTCAGCCAATATCGATCCTTCGCCTACTTCCCCATCTAGGACAAAGACTTCGTCAGTCGAAGAGGACTAGAAGAAGGCCAAGTCACCAGAACATACAGGAATTTTCCCTGCTAGAGAAGTCAGTGGACCAAGCCATGGAACAGAACAAGCTGATGCAACAACATCACCACAGGAACCACTGATTGAGGAGGAAGGAGGTCGGGCGCCTACCATTGAAAGGGATAGAAAACCTATCATGGAACACCTATATATGGCAGGAAGCCTAGGAAATACTCTATCCTAGGGAGATCAACAGATTCATGAACCAGTAAATGAAGTCGTCGATATACAAGGAATTTCTTATGACAGGAAAAGGAAAGATGTGATGAGAAGAACAATCAAGAAAAGTAATCTCACGCTCGATAGCACCATGTTCACAACCACTCAAGAGATGTTATTCGACACAAAAAATACCAGGATGACTGAGCTAATTAGAGAAAGGATGGCCATAACCGATGCCACATTAGACAGGGTTAAAAGGGATGAAAGGCAGGTAGTTGCCATGAAGAAAGAGTTGGACCACCTGTGACATCAAGCTAAGTATTACCAAAATTCGACACAGGCGGTGGTGTTCTTGAAGTGTGAGTTTCGAGAGATGTATGCACAATTCACAAGGCAGAGAGACCTCTTCACCACTCACATAGATGATTTCCAAGAAGATACCCTTATGGGGATGGCAACTTGTAAAGGCATGCAACGATGGTATGAGAATTCACATCAAGCATTAGAACAGATAGACTACATCAGCAAAGTACAGAAGGGACAAGATACAGAAGAGCATGGCATCTAAGTGTTGATGGATAGTTGTTATAACCCTAAATTTCACCACACATGCTTACCTGGCATCAGGCCAACTCATATCCCTTCTTTGCCAAAACACTATTGAACAACTCTTTGAAAATCCTCTTGAATAAAGGCCCACGCGCCCTAACTCATTACTGCACGCGTGTACATGCTAGCTGACCCAAAACGGCCCGCGTGGACCGACAAAAGCATGAAAAAAGGAAAGTTGTCGATGAAACAAAAGGATATGGGTGAGTTAACTAAAACTCTCGGCCATGCATGGCCGAGGGTTCATCCAAATACCTAGCTCCTTCTAGCCTATAAAATAAGGGGTAGGGGTACCATTTGGACAAAGGAAAAATATAGCAAAGAAACTCTGCCCATTTACGTATTCCATTGTCCCAACCCTTTAGCCTTTCCTAATGCCAAAGGAGATTTAAAGAAAAGCAGTTGAAGGACAGAAGAAGAGGAGCCCGGGATCAGGTTCAAGGAGCAGTGGTCGGTCTCAATTTTTGTAAGTTGATTCATTTTAAGTAATAAAGAGAATGTTTTTCTCGTCCCAAATCATGAATTGTTTATGATTTGATTAGTTTATGTTTGATTTCTAACCCATTAGTATATTAGTAGCATGCATGCATAGTTTTTTCTCATCTTGAATGCAAGTCATGTTTCAAAGAAGCATTGCGAACAAGTAATCAAGCACAACGGAGGATCGACATCAAACGTCAGTAACGAGGTAGGTTGATCTTTCCATGCATTTACTAAGAAAAGGGGATTTAAATCTAGGGATGAAGGTAGCAAGTAATTTCTATTCGGTCATATCTACATGCAAAGTCTGAACTCTATTTGCTATTCCATAGGGTGTTTTTCCCCAACAACAAAATTGGTGACCGTACTGGGGAGAATCTCTAGGGTTCCTGGAATTTTATTTAGTTTTTGGGTAGTTTAAAGACTAGTTTTTCTTGCCTGTCTTTTCTTTTCATTTCTGTAAAGTCTGAGCTAGCAGGGAGTCTGGTTTTCCATACCATCTTTCCTTGACTTTTTCTTGACTGTGTTTTTCGGGACCTACAGAGGTACACACGGCCTGCACAAGGCATGAACGCGTGTACCCGTGCCCTATCCTCTTACAGCCCACATGTGAACGCTAGTTGTAGAGGTAGCAGTAGCATGTAGAGTTCAGAGAACCTCAAAGGCAGTCCTCCTATTCCCTGTCATAATTACACATTCTCAGGGGGTTTTCTGGAATTCTGTTTGAGTCTTGTTTGCTAAAAGTCCTATCTTAGATTGTTTTTGCCTTATTATTTTTCCTTGCATTATTTATTTTTCTGTTAGAAAGAGTATCCAAGCCTTCAAGGGATCCTGGTTATCAATATCAGTGGTCTCTTCCTGGATTGGTCTATCTGTTTTCATTTTTTCTTAGAGTTTAGATATACACGCGACCTGTACAAGGTCAGCCCGTGTGTGTATTCCCTCTATTGTTGTTCAACGCGCGTTTGCACGCATGTTGTTTGAGTGACAGTCGCGTGCTTGTACAGGATACTTTTTGTTAAGGGTGAGGCAGTCATCCTCTCCTTTGATAAGAAGTATTCCTCTCAGGTGTTTGAATCTCTGTTTGAACAGTCAGTAGCTTAGGACTATTTTTACCCTTTGCTTGCTTTTTCTCATTTAAAATGTTGTCAAAAAAATAAAAAATAAAAAAAATTGACGGTTTTTAGACAAGTGTGAGAGTCATTGTTTTTACAATTGCTATTGTGTGATTTTTTAATCTGATTCTTTGTGATCTGTGCTTTAAGACAGAATCATTTTTCTTGGTTTTTTGCTTGTCAGTATTTTCCCTTTCTTGCTTTACTAGCACTTAAATAAAATAAAATAAATCTCTTTTCATTTTCTTCTTTGGTTGAAAAGTGTGTTTCTGCATCATTATCTAGGGAAAAGTATTTCATTTCATAAGTTTTTGCAGTTCACTTAAATCATAAGTAGCTCGTAGTCGAGTGAAATTCCTTTGAGTTTGTTGTTCAAAATCTTAGAAAAGTTAAAAAAATCTTTCTTTTGAAAAGTTGTTGAAATTTTGCATTCAGTAAAAGTTTTGTTTCCAACTTTTTTATTCATTTTTTGCTTTCGTCTTTTACACATCATCAGTTTCACCCTCATACCCCTTGATGTAAGACAAATCCATAACACTAAATTTAAATCTACTAGAATTTTATGTTTGTAGGGTTCACAAACTAGTTCAGGACTAGGGCCTTGGATTAGGTTGGAGAGGAAACTCTTCAAGGCCATTTTAAATCAAACATTGGAGTC
>SNQJ01S0143334.1:22859-39829 GCA_010110895.2 Picea sitchensis
GTTGAACTTGAACAGATGAAGTTGAATCTTCTTGAAGGAATCCAACACTTTGGAACTTCATTGGTCTAGAATAATCAGGAATATGAAAGGTAAATTCCTTGTCATATCCAAGTCCTATTCTATTGTTGTTGTAGATGATTTCTTCCCAAGGTCTGATGATGGTCTTGGAAAGAGTATTCTGAACCTAATGTTTTGAAATCCATGGAAGTGGATTTACTGCATGTCGATGCATCATTGGAAGGTTTTCTTCACTGAAATCAAAAGAGAACTCTTGAAATGTAGGTTCATGAATAGATTCAACTTCGTCTGAAACCGATTCTGAAGTTTTATTATTGTGTTGTTCCTTCACTGACTGTTGATCAAAAACATCATCATCATCATCATCATCATCATTGTCATCGTAGAGAGGGTTGTGTTGAACAAAAACTAGTTTAGAACACTTCACTGGATGATGATTTTTTAGATTTATGAACTCATCATTCAATAGTTGGGATAGAGATTGAAGAAGTCTAATTGTAGCTTGCGTCACTTACAAACAAGTTAGAATTGATTTAAGAGTTGTTTTGTTCAGTATCACTATGTTGTCTTCAGTGGTGCTTATTAGAGTGTTCAATAACTCTAATAATTCGAGACTTCGAGCCATTTTCAATACACTAAAAGAGGTCTCCTTGTGAAAGTAGATCCTTATTACAATTTGACTTGATAGAAGAAGTTGTATTTGCAACTCGCTCACTTGAACTTCACACTCGCTTGCTATTTGTTTGCTTGAACATGCTTCCAAGAAGTTGAGAATGTCGGTAACCATCGAAAATGCATCCCAGAGATTACAATGATATGAGTTTCAAGTACTCATCCTTGTCAATTACGACTCAAAAAAACTCTAGGGTGTCGGGCTCAGCCGAAAATGCACCTTATGACAAATTCAATTCAACTCAAATTGATTTAAAAAAACAAGAAAACTTACAAAAGGACTATTTGTAAGCTACAAGTTGTCGTTGATTTAGAAATTGAATGGATATTTGAATTTCATGGTGCTTTGATTCCAAGTCACATCCAATTCTTCTTTGATTGCGAGCTTGATTTGTCTATTGTTTCAGTGATTTGATGAAGAAATGTTGTTGAGAACTTGATATCGTTGCAGTTGTTTGATTACTTATGCTTGATCATGCATGTGCTTGAATATTCTTTGTTGCTGCTTCATTACATGTGCTTTGATTGTAAGTTCTTGATTGTATTAACCTTCTTTGTACTCCATGTGTGTGTGATAATGTCAATACTAGACATAAATCAACTCATAAAACAATCATGAAAAAATCATCACCACACATTACACAAGGTGTACCTAAGATCCCCTTATTCAATTTCAGGTGGATCTAGGACACGAGCAAAAATAATCTATTATATTATGGATTCCCTTGTGATCACAATAGTGTGTCCAAATACAATGACAAGTTTGTGCCAAAATACAAAATGAAGTCATCCTAATCTCTTTCTTGATATCACAAGGATATTCAAAGAGGGTTACAAATGTTTCAATCTCTCTCTCAACTTTCAAGCATTTAACCTTCACAAATAATTAAATGTGACTTCAACTTTGTTGCTCAACCATTAGTTCCTCAAACTCGAAAGCACCATTCACGCCACTTGTGAAGAGATTTGGATCTGTTCACGCCACTTATGAAGAGATTTGGATATGTTGAGCAAATCGCCTTTATCAATGATTTGACAACCAATGATCTGGAGAATAACTCTCTTCGGTTGGTTCAAAATTTGAAGGCGATGGCTCCAAGACTCTGCATCTTTAATTTTTGAACCAACAATATTTTCCAATGTTTCATTCCCAAATGTTGTGATCACTTTCACAATTGCGCACACTCCCTTGATAATTTGTAGACTGCACTGATGATGGATTAGATCCAACTTATAATCGTTCTGCAACAACAAGGATTTCCACGCAATTCACATTGATCAACATTCGCCAACGATCAAGAAAATTACATATCAAAGAAGCTGACTCTGTTAAGATATGATGCACTGCTCTGCAACATCCATGAGCTCTAAAACACACAAGATCCTCTTCACGTCGCCATCAATTATTGGACGTTGGTTTGCAGTTCCCAAGCCCTTCAAATTTCACAACCACCATAGAAACAAAGTACTAGTTGCAAGGTCGATTTTCTCTGATACGCGAGAGTATGCACTGGCTATCACAACCATGAGAACTATCACTTGACGACTGAAATCGTGGCAGAATTTGCAAATTTGATTCCCTTCTGGAGGCGTAGATCCCCATTGGTGAATATTAGATCTGATTTTGCTGGGAAAACTGCAGATCCATGAGGAGGACAGATTCAATCGTTGAAGAGCAGGGAGAGAGTGATGGTGGAGTCGATGCAGGGTGTGTTGGCATTTCTCTGCTTCATTGCAGCCTGCGTTAAGTTTTGTGACGCTGCAGTCATTGTGGACGTGTATAGAATTATACAGTATGATTTCGGAGGGATTCCCTTCGGTTTGTGTTGCACCAGTCTTAACAATCATGCTGGATCGATGTTATTCATTGTCGGGATAGATATTTCACGCAAAGTGGTCATAGTGCCCATCAAGGAACTTAACCAAACTCTTATTTATGATTATCTGGTGAACAAGCACCTACTAGAGGGTTTGTTGCTCTTGCTTCCTCAAAAATCCAAAACCTCTAAATGTTTCCACCATGTTGTTGTAACTATCTATACACTGCTATCAATGATATTTTGACGCATCTCGCGTGTCGCATGCACGTCCGCTCACAGGATCTTATCTCTTTCATGGCCCGAAGAAATCTAAGGCTCTTGTAATTCCCTATCGGGAATTCTGAACCCACAACAATACTCATGGCATCCCCCTTTCTTTACAAATCGGGAGATCAAACTTCGCGACTCCGCGAATCCAAATGTCAAGCGTAGGTTCCACGAATTCCTTAAATCGGATACAAGTCAACGCTGACCTTTTTCCCTCTCTTATCAGGACTTCTTCTATCGCTATTTTGCCACTCGCGATGCCAAGCAGCTTGCTTTACCGACTCTCGAACCCCGATACGCCGAAACTCCAATGCGCTCGCGAGTTGACTTTTCAACAGTCCCTTCACTGCATCGACATTTCGGAATTCACAATATCGTGAATCCTAATGCATATGTTTTGGGACTTCTCGCCACGAAAACATGATATGGTACTCCAGCTATCCACATCACTGACCCTTGTGGCCCACACTATTCCTCAACTCTCACGATATCGCGTATCGTGATTTCACAATTCTCTTTGAAATATTACGTAGTTTCAACCCACGAAACCCCGATATGCGGGTTCACATGTAGATCCAACGGTCCTCATGACTCATATCTATGGTTCTACCCCTATTGAGCTTTGAAACCTCTGAGAATACATCGTTGTATCTCCCTTGCATGTTTGTGAGATCTAACGGCTCATGGGATGTCGTGAATCCTCCTCGGAGAATACCGACCGTCCGTTCCTCCTTTGAGAAATCTGTGAAATGACTAAGTGTTCCTCCGCAAAACTCGTCCACCTGTAGCGTAAACTTATGACGCCTGCTTAACTCTCCACGACACGAACTCCTTGTGCTTCTCTTTGATGATTACTCAAAATTCCTATACCTCCTGAGTTTTTCCCAACTCTGAATCTTTCAGAGAACCTTGCATTCACTCTTTGTGGCAAACAGTCAACCACTTCCAAGTGTTGAACCTTCGACTCTACGCACACCTGCAGTAGCAGTCCTTCAACAATTCACTCAGGTTCGCAACCCTGAACTTCACTCGGCTTGCGCACTCCTTGCACGGCTCATGTGCCCAACTGCACCTTTGGTTGAATGATAACAAAAGCTAAACTACCTGAGCCCTCTGTCAATGCACTCCTTGCGGACACTTCAACTGCACTCCTTGCAGGAACTCCTTGCTCAGATAGAGAAACAATTGAAACTCATTCCTTCTCCCTTTCAGACTTCAAACTCTAAAAATGAAATCATATACACAACACATAAATCAAATGTATAACAGGAAGCAAACATTCATGAGCATATCATTCAACATCAATATACAGAGAACAAACACAAAATACCATGAATTTGAATCAACTCTTTCTATTAATACAAATATCAATACATGGGTGTTCTTACACAACTCTCTACTTCTCCTATGCTCTTCCTTCTCAGTGCTCAGAATCTTCCATCTATCTTACAATACACAATGAGGGTGTCTATATCCCGTTTCCCTCTTGCGCTTTCAAGCAGTCTAATCTAGAATTAAATTCTATCTACTTTACATTAACTATCTTAAATGCCTTCTACCTACTAAGGAAGAGAGCTAAAGGCTCAACGTTCATTTACAATTTACAAGTGCGCTTCATCTTAATGACTCATTTAAGATCGCGCAACAACTTTCAAGGCAATTTTCAAAATTTGTGTTGGTGCTTGTCCAGCTATCCAATTATCTCCGTGTTGGCTCGCTTGATATGGGAGATTCTCCTACATCATACTCCCTCGCTTGAAAACTTTCATGGGCTCATGTCCATGAGCTCCTGCATGGTCTATCCATGCCTCTGTATTTCGGCTTCAGTCACCCAGCTGGCATCTTCAACTGGATGGTTCTTCCATTTGACCAGATTCTCAAAGTATTGCTTTCGCCTGGTCCTCTTACTCAATCTATTGTCCAGTATGCATTCCATCTGTGGCTTCTCTGCAACTGGCATCTTCTTAGTCCACTGGATCACTGGATGCTCATTTCCAGTTCCTGCTTCACCAGCTCTGTATGGGTATAAATCAGAGATATTGAATATCGGAGAAATTCCGATCCCATTGGGTAATTCAATCTCATAAGCATTTGTCCCAATTTTCTTCAAGACACCGCATGGCCCGATTTTCTTCATATTTAACTTGCTATATGTTCCTCTTCGAAACCTTTCCTTTCTCAAATGTCCCAGAACCAGATCACCAACCTCAAACTGAAGTTGTCTTCTATGTTGATCGGCTTTGCGTTTATATTCATGGCTTGATTCTAGCAATCACTGCTTCACCTGGTGGTGAATTTCTTTCATCGCCTCTATGAAATCTTCTGCACTAGCACTCTTAGTCGCAGTCTGTTCTGAATCTCTCAGTTTAGAAATTCCTCTCAACTGCATACCATAGACAACCTGAAATGGACTTCATCCTGTGCTTCTATTAACTGAGTCATTATATGAAAACTCTGCCTGTGGTAATATGTTGTCCCACTGGCTGTGGTGTTCTGTCACCAGGCTTCTCAGCAAGTCTCCCAGACTCTTGTTCACCACTTCTGTCTGTCCATCTGTCCGAGGATGATAAGCTGAAATAAATGACAAGTTAGTTCCCAACTTCTTCCATAAGGTCCTCCAAAAATTGCCCTATGAATTTTGTATCTCGATCTGAAAATATACTTTTCGGCAACCCATGAAGTCGAATGACCTCCTTGAAAAACAGGTTCGCAATGTGAGTTGCATCATTGGTTTTCTGGCATGTAATGAAGTGTGCCATCTTGGAAAATCTATCCACCATCACAAAGATTGAATCAACACCTCATTGTGTTCTTGGCAACCCGAATACAAAATCCATGCTAATCTCATCCCACAACCTCTCTGGTATGGACAATGGTTGATAGAATCATGCATTCTGCTTCCTTCCCTTCGAATGATGGCAATTTTTTCACCTATCTACAAATCTCTTGACATCCGCTCGCATTCCTGGCCAAAAATATGATTCATTCAGCTTCGTGAATGTTTTGTCATGACCAAAGTGCCCTGTCAATCCTCCACTGTGTTTCTCCTTTAACAAGTTCTCCCTCATGGAGCATTTCAGAATACACAGTTGATTGCCCCTGAACAATAATCCTTCTTGGATCATGGAGTCCATCCATTGGCTTCGGTCCTTGAGAATTGGGTTCTCAGGTCCTTCATATGCCTCCTTAAAATATGGGTCATCTGCGTACATGTTCCTGAGATCATCAAAACCCAACGTTTTGATTTTGAACTCCTACAACAACAAACACTTCCTGCTCAAAGAATCAACAACGTTGTTAACAGTACCAGAAATATATTTTATCACAAAAGTGAAATTCTGCATATACTCAACCCATTTGACATGTTTCTGATTCAACTTCTCCTATTGAGTCACAAACTATAGTGCATGATTATCACTGTACAATACAAACTCTTTGGGAATCAAGTAATGCCTCCATTTCTTCAATGCCTGAATGATAGCATAAAAAACCTTATCATAAGTGGAGTAATTTACTTTCGCTTCATTCAACTTCTCACTGAAATATGCTATCGGCCTATCTTCTTGACTTAAGACTGCTCTGATGGCAAATCCGCTTGCATCACATTTCACTTGAAATGTTTTCTAGAAATCTGGCAACACCAAAACTGGTTGTTCCGTAATCTTTCTCTTCAATAGATTGAAACTTTTCTCAGCCTCCTCAGTCCAGTGAAAAGATTTATGTCTCTTATTCACTGTATCCATCATCGTTGTGCTAATTCCACTGAAATTTCTGATGAATTTTCGGTAGAAACTAGCCAATCCATGAAAACTTCTCACCTCAAATATGTTCTTCGGCGATGGCCAATTCTTGATTACTTCCACCTTATCTGGATCCATCCTCAACTCATTTGCTGAAATAACAAATCCCAAGTAAATGAGCTCTGTCTTCATGAATGAGGACTTCCTCATGTTTATCAACAACTTCTCCTACTGTAACTTATGCATCATAGTAGCCAAATGCTTCAGATGTTCTGCCACTATCTTACTGTAAACCAGTATGTCATCCAAATACACAATGACAAATTTTCCGATGAACTCCCTCAGGACTTCGTTCATCAACCTCATGAAGGTACTCAGCGCATTTGTTAAACCAAACTCCATAACAATCCATTCATACAACCCTTCGTTGGTTTTGAATGTTTTCTTCCATTCATCACCTTCTCTCATGCAAATCTGGTGATAACCACTTTTCAAATCAATCTTTGAAAAATATTTTCCTCCACTCAAGCAATCCATCAGATCATCCATCCTCGGAAATGGAAATCTATACCTGATGGTTATCTTATTTATTACCCTCGAGTCAGTACACATTCTCCAACCTCCGTCTTTATTTGGACTGAGTACTGTTGGAACAACACATGGACTCAAGCTTTCCCTGACTAAACCTTTGTCCAACAAGTCCTGGACTTGCCTTTTAACCTCTTCATTCTCTTGCTGCATCAATATGTACGTGGATTTATTTGGTAAACTGGCTCCTGGTATGAGGTCAATATGATGACTCACACTCTTGATCGGTGGCAACCAACGAGGTAATTCATCCACTATGATGTTAGCGAACTCTTCCAACAGTTCCTAAACTTCTTCTGGTAAATCATCCACTCTTGTGATAATCAGAACAATCCTCGGTTTTCTGACCACAATGAACTGTGGATCCTCCTTCTTCTTAACCTCTGTAAGAAGTTCCTTCCCACTCATGAGAAGTACAGTGTTGCTTACTTCCAGCTTTACCTCCTTATCCTTTATCGGAAGCAACATGTGTGTCCTCCCATTCTTCTCTAGGGTGTATGTGTTCATTCTCCCATCATGAATCACATTCCTGTCATATTACCATGTTCTACCCAGCAATATATGACAAACATCCATAGGAATGACATCACATAAGATATTATCATTACATCCTCCTATCTTGAATTCAACCAAGCATTGTTTAGTGACAATTACCTGGTGTCCTTTTTGTAGCCACGAAACTTTGTATGGGCTTAGATGATCAGTCATCTCCGGCTCCAGCTTCTCTACCATCTCTGTAGATATGAGATTATCCATGATACCACTGTCTACGATGACCTTGCATACCATGTCCTTGGTCTTGCAAGCAGTCCTGAAAAGTTTGGTCCTTTGGAATGAACTCTCCACCTCCATCTTAGGTGTCAAAAGGACTTTTCACATCATTAGCAATCTTTCGCCTTCAGTGTCTTCTGCCTCAACATCTTGCCTCTGTGCTTCGGTGATGTGAGCTTCTCCAACGTCCTTCTTGTTATCTAGACACTCGTAAGACTTGTACCCATTCTTCCCACATGTGAAGCATGTTATTACTCCACCTCTTCCTCTTCCTCTGCCTCTAGTACGAGGAAAAGTGTTATTGTCAACATAATATCCTCTCTGCTCATTATGTTGTCCTCTTTGTTCAACATATTGCTTCCCTCCCTGTCAGGTTCCACCCCTCTCTGTTCGAGTTGGAGGTTTCTTCCAGTCCTCCTTGAACTTCTAATGTTTATCCTGGGCAACTGATTTGCCTCTGGGATGACTTCTGCCTCTTCCCCTCTGACTCTTCTTTCAGCTCAGCTTCTCCTCAGCTTTCAGAGCCATCTGATAAGCATCTTCCACTGTTCAAATGGTTACCATGCTCATCTCATCCTGGATATCATATCTCAGGCCATTCATATATCTGGAAACTTTTTCATCATCGCTCTCTCAATGACCTGCCCTGATGTTCAGTTTATAGAATTCCTCAGTGTATTCTTTCACTGTCATCAACTTCTATCTTAGGTTCTGCATTCTCTTGAATAGAGTAATTTGATAATCCCTGGGGATGAATTTCGCCTTCATCTTCGTGATCATCCTGTCCCAACTCTTGATCTTTTTCTTTCCCTTGCAGCGTCTGTCAGCTTGCAGTTCATCCCACCATAATGTTGCATGTCCTTTCAAGCGTGTGACAGCATGCTTGACTTTCTTGTCTTCTTCGATGTCTTCATAGTCAAAGTAATTGTCTAGAGCTCTAATCCAGTCTAGAAGCTCTTCCGCATCCAAGTTTCCCTCATAAAATGGAATGTACATCATTTCTCTTGCACCCATCCTGGCAATAACTCTGATCAAACGCTCATTTGACGCATCTTCAGATACAACTTATTCTTCACGCTCAGCCTCCACTTCTCTTTCGGAATCACTCAGATCCCCAGCACTAGTTGTACGCCTTTGCGTTGTCTCCTTGTCTTGGAGTCTAGCTCGTAGATCACGCATTTGTCTCTCCATAACTGGATCTATCATCTACCTGCCTCTTCTTCTTGGCATTTCCCTATCCTCAGGATTGAGTGATTGCATGTCCCTTCTTGGCGGCATGGTGAATTCTTCTTCTTCTCTGCTACAGAAAGCAAAGAATCTTTCTATGCTCTGATACCAAACTAACGCAGCCCGCGCGTCGCACACACGTCCGCTCACATGATCTTCTCTCTTTCACTGCCCAAAGAACCCTAACGCTCTTCTAATTCCCTATCTGGAATTCTGCACCCACAACAATCCTCATGGGATCCCCCTTTCTTTACAAATCGGGAGATCGAACTTCACGACTCCATGAATCCAAAGGTCGAGCGTAGGTTCCACGAATCCCCGAAACCTGATACAAGTCAATGCTGACCTTTTTCCCTCTCTTATCAGGACTTATTTTATCATGATTTTGCCACTCGTGATGCCAAGCAACTTGCTTTACCGACTCCCGAACCCTGATACACCGAAACTCTGATGTGCTCGCGAGTTGACTTTTCAACGGTCCCTTCACTCCATCTACATTTCAGAATTCGCAATATCGTGAATCCTAATGCATATGTTTCGGGACTTCTCGCCACGAAACCCCGATATGGTACGCCAACTGTCCACGTCACTGACCCTTGTAGCCCAGACTATTCCTCAACCGTCGGGATATCGCGTATCACGATTTTGCGATTCTCTTTGCGATATTACGGAGTTTCAACCCACGAAACCCCGATATGTGGGTTCGCGTGTAGATCCAATGTTCCCCGTGACTCGGATCTATGGTTCTACCCCTACTGAGCTTTGAACCCTTTGAGAATATGTCGTTGTATCTCCCCTGCACCTCTGTGAGATCTAATGGCTCATGGGATGTCGTGAATCCTCCTCGGAGAATACCGACCGTCCGTTCCTCCTTTGAGAAATCTATGAAATGACTAAGTGTTCCTCTGCGAAACTCGTCCACCTGCAGTGTAAACTTACGACGCCTTCTTAACTCTCCACAGAATGACCTCCTTGTTATTCTCTTTGATGATTACTCGAAAGTCCTATACCTACTGAGTTTTTCCCAACTCTGAATCTTTCATAGAACCTTGCATGCAATCCTTGTGGCAGACATTCAACCACTTCCAAGTGTTGAACCTTCGACTCTGCGCACACCTGCAGCAACAATCCTTCAACAATTCCCTCAGGTTCACAACCCTGAACTTCACTCGGCCTGCGCACTCCTTGCACGGCTCCTGTGCCCAACTGCACCTTTGGGTGAATGAGAACACAAGCTAAACTACCTGAGCCTCTGTCAACGCACTCCTTGCAGACACTTCAACTGCACTCCTTGCAGGAACTCCTTGCTCAGATAGAGAAAAAATTGAAACTCATTCCTTCTCCCTTTCAGACTTCAAAATCTAAACATGAAATCATATAAACAACACATAAATCAAATGTATAATAGGAAGCAAACATTCATAAGCATATCATTTAGAATCAATATACAGAGAACAAACAAAAAAAACCATGAATTTGAATCAACTTTTTCTATTAATCCAAATATCAGTACATGGGTGTTCTTACATAGCTCTTTGCTTCTCCTATGATCTTCCTTCTCAGTGCTCAGAATCTTCCATCTATCTTACAATACACAATGAGGGTGTCTATATCTCATTTCCCTCTTGCGCTTTCAAGCAATCTAATCTAGAATTAAATTCTATCTACTTGACATTAACTATATTAAATGCCTTCTACCTACTAAGGATGAGAGCTAAAGGCTCAAGGTCTGTTTACAATTTACAAGTGCGCTTCATCTTAATGACTCATTTAATATCGCGCAACAACTTTCAAGGCAATTTTCAAAATTTGTGCTGGTGCTTGTCTAGCTGTCCAATTATCTCCGCTCTGGCTCGCTTGATATGGGAGATGCTCCTGCATCATATTTCATCACGCAACAAACGTTCTTACAATGGATAGAAATCGCCTTAACATAGGTCTCCAATCTCCTCAACACACACGTAGATCTCTTCCCTCAACGAACAAATCAATCCACACAGTCATGCAAATAGATTCAGGGATTATAACAACTTTGATCTTAAGCCATTTGATCATAGTGGTGCTGTAAAAAAAATTAAAAGAGCATTGAGGCTGGTGATTCATTCTTTAGATGCAGAAGTTAGAATGGTAGCAGCGCAAAAGTAACACACAAATAATATATTGAGCGCTCTAAAAATCCAAAAACCTTAACCAATTACCCAAAAGAATTTTTAGTTTAGCTCTCTATCTCGCTTTCCAAGACATAAGAAATAGAATGCAAACACAATTCAATTCTTCTAGAAGATTCGTAGGTTGTTGAGAGATTTGAAGGCCGTGGGCTCTCTCATCCTAGATCGATCCACATCACTAGATCCAATCTGCAACACCTACTCCAGATCCAGATTCGTGGAGTTTAGGTTTAGATTTGTGGCTTCGTTTGGTCGCTCAATGTCGATCCAAATCATCAACAAGTTCTCTTTTGTTGCACCTTAGTTCCCATGGAAAAATAACATGCACTTACGATTCCCTTAAGACCATAAGTGCTCTGATACCAATTGATAAAATACAGACAAGAAGAACAAAATGGCGGAAAAGGCATATTAGCCAACACATTATTATTCACTCCAATGTTACATATTTATAGTACAATCGGTGATGCCACCTCATAGAGAGATTTTCTCTAGATCCTAAAATCATTCATGATGACTAGGCTAGGCAATCTTAACTAACTCATTAGTTATCACTTGAGGATATATTACTAATATCCTAAATGATTAATACAAATATAGGTGACAATTTACACTTAGTGATTGGTAAAGGTAAGCCATAGGCTAACAATTTATTTTTTTCCCAAGATTCTCATCTAAAAAATCACTATTCTCAGTGAAAGAAATTAAAAGTAATAATAATCTACCCATTAAATTAAACACAAATATTTGTAGTAATATTTTTCATAGCTATATAAGAACTAACAATATTGTCACCTATTCATCTCTTAGAGGTCTTAAAGGTCTTAAGGTTTGATTTCTACGTTATGGAGTTCATGTTTGTCCTTCAAGCATGTTTAATTGATGAGACAATGATTATTCTTGAGGTAATTTAAAGTGAAGAAGAGACTCTCAAGGGAACTTGAGGGAATTCAGAGTGAAGAAGAGAAAGTTAGGCATTGTATGCAAGGGTCAACAAATGATGTTAGGAAAATTGTTTATACATCAAGGAATGATTTTTTTTACATAGAAGGGTGGCATCTAAACAAGATTTATCATCGTATGGAAAATGAGGTTTAACATATTAATATAAAATTAATAAAAAATGTTTAATAATTAATTCCAATCTAGAGAGATAACATTAGTTCATTTAATGTCGAAATTTTTTCAATAAGATGAAAATAATTGAAAATTATCCTAGGTCTACCTTAACATTGAAGAAAATACACCAACACAATAATGGAGCAATTAAACAATAAAAATGAACACTCATATCAAACTTTCTCATTACCAAAGACTGAATAAATACAGTGAGAGAAGATGCTATGGGAAACCATCTTCTTCTACAATCTCTCAACAATATCTTCAATAATCTCTCCATGAATCTCTCATATATATTTCCTCACCTCAATTATATTTTCTAAACATAACAAATAACAATAATACTAAAAAAAAATTACATCTAGAATATGATAAATGAATAATTATTCCACCATTTCTCCCCCATAATGATCATTTGGAAATATTCCAAGATCATATCTGAATTTGAAAAATGTTTCCTTTGATAGTGCTCTTGTGAAAATACCAACTACTTGTTCTTTTGCTCTGCAATATCTGATCTCGACCACACCTTGTTGAACCAAATCTCGAACAAAATGATACTGGATATCAATATGCTTAGTCTTATTATGAAACACTAGATTTTTGGTCATGTGAATAACACTTTGATTATCACATATCAACTGAATAGGTTGTTCCTGCTGCTCATGGAGATCCTACAAAATTCCTCTCATCCAAACTACTTCACATGTTGTTGTCGCTATTGCTTCATACTCTGCTTCTGCTGCGGAGAGAGAAACTGTAGGTTTCTTTTTAGTGCTCCAAGCAATTTTTGTTGAACCCATGCTGAATGGATATCCTAAAGTTGATTTTTTGTCATCCATGCAACCTTCCCAATCTGAATCTGTATAACCAATAAGCCTGAAAACTTCTGTAGATCTGTATATCAAACCATAACCAATTGTACCACGCAGATATCTCAAAATCCTCTTAGTTTCTTTCCAATGTGTTTCCTTGGGGTTTGACATGAATATAGATACCATACTGACTGGAAAAGATATATATGGCTGAGTTATAGTTAAGTAGATCAAAATTTCAAGCAATTGATGATACAAAGTAATATCAACTGATTTGGAGTCATCATGTGATCTGGATTATTTTTGACACGAAATGAGAGCAGAGATATAATAAAGAAAATGTATAGAGATATCACAGATATCCAATAATACAACAGAAATGTATCAAATATGCAACCATAAATAGATATACATAGTAATACACTATTTCTATTAATGAAAGAAATGTACAGAGATTGTAAAAATACAGAGTGAAAGACTCGCTAGAATGGTGGCATCTTATCTATGAGAAGAGATGTGATGGCTACTCACATTCGCCAGAAGATGATTACAATGAGGCTTTTAAGGCCTTTTTTACAATAAAAAGGAATTCCAAAAACCCTAGACATCCAAAAACTTAACCCTAGGATATGAAGCGCCAAAATTCATGTGGGTCTCGTTTGGGTAAGTTAGTACATCAACTTCCTGGGGTCGTAACCTTTGCATACGATATTCGTTTTAGTCATATGATATCTCGTATGAAATGTATCATAGAGGAGATTCATTTTGGGGGATCAATCATGCCTTCATCTATGAATGATAAGCTCAATCCCAAAAAACCTTTATTTAGGCCCTCAAAATGGCACTAGAAGTTAAAACTGTTAAAAAATATTTTTGAGCCATTTGGAAAAGGTGGGTGGCCACCGATATCCACTTGGATCAATCCTCCCTCCTTAGGAATAAATAGTTTCCATTGCATTGAGTGCCCGGGGGAGAGGAAAGAGTGTTTGTTGAATTTGAATCTTGGTGAGTTGCCTGCCTTGTTGGAGACGTCGCGCTGGTTGGTTTGTGGAAGGCTATCACGAGCATGTGGCTAGAAGGGTTGGACCTTTTTAACCATTCTGGATACATGATATTCTTTTGTGCAGAAGGAATCTTTACACTTTGCTACAATCTTGTCGACCTGCTTATGTTGGATAGAAGGTGCTTCGGCCAAGGTTGTAGTGGTTGCAGTATCCTTTTGTTCAGCTTTTGAAAAGATTGTGAAGAAGATGAATTTTGTAGTATGAGATACTACCTTACGGCACGTTTTAGGTGGAACAATAGTTAGAACTACTTCTGGTATTCTGTAGAGATGACCCCCCAGAGAAACAATGGCACTGTGGGGTCGAGACTCATAAACAACATGACACTTCCACATATATGGTTGGCCCAAGAGAACATCATAGACATCCAGTGGGGAAACATCACATAATATCTCATCCTTGAAGGGTTGGATGTCGTATGACAATCGACATTGTTGGCTGACACGAAGATCGCATCCTTGGTGAAGCCAGAGGATGTTGTATGGTTGTGGGTGTGGTGTTGTCGACAATCCCAACTGTTTGACGACCTCTGCTGAGATGAGGTTCTTCTGGCTTCCACTATCAACAACAAAATGTTGTGGGGTCCCCTTCACCCACATTTATGACTGAAAAAGACACTCCCCCTTTTCAGTATCTGTTGGTTCTTCTGGTTGAATTTTTGTGATCATGACAATAACAGTGGGGTCTGCGTTGATGATCTGTCTTTTACCAATATTTTCATAATCAGATTCTAAATCAGGGTTTGACTCCTTATTTTTTATCTTAGACACCAATAACTATTTTGAGCAACATTCATTGGTGTTGTACCAGGGGCCTTTTTGGAAATCGCACCATTTTCTAGTGTCCTCTTTTGTCTTCCTGTGACCCTTCTTTTCCCGTGGCTTGGAATGGTTTTCGGGAGACTATTTGTTAGGGTCGTCTTTATCATACTTTGGTTGTTTTGGATTTGCAAACCCGAACTCTCATTTTTTCTAGTTCTTAAATTTCTGCTTGATTTTAACAACATATCGATAAGCAGCACCGAGTGATGATATGTCCAAAAAATCCATTTCAGTTTGGATGTATCTGTGTAGAGCCCCACAGTATTTCAGAACCAAATTTCGTTCAGAGTCTTTGATACCCATATTGGTGCACAAGGTATGGAAGGTATTGGTGAACTCTGGAACTGCTTGGCCCCTCTCTTGTCATAGTGTGGTCCATCTCATGTATTGGTCCTCATAGTTGCCAACAGGGTAATATTGTTCCTTTACCGTGTCCACAAAAAAATCTCAAGTGGGCTCAACCCCATATATTCCAGACCTCTCTATGGAACCTTGCTCCCAGTAAGTTTCCCACCAATTTTTGACATGGGGGAGAGCTTTAGGGGGTGCGAAGGTGATCTTTTCCCTGTCGGAAAAATGGTGAACAAATAAATAACTGTCTATCAGATTTAACCATTTGTCTAAGGCATCTGCATCTATCTAACCTTCAAATATGGGAATATCAAAATTAACTTGTATCTTGAAAGGAGAGGTGCTTTCAAAGTGTTGGTTTGATGAATATATGTCTGTTTCTATTGACAGACGTTGAAGGATGTGGGAAAAATTATCCATCATTTCGTCCCTCTGTCGCGTGAGAGCATGCTAAAGCAATAGATTGATAGGATCGTCTACTCCGTCATTTTTATTTTATTCCACCATTAAGGGTCTCTTGGGCGTGCGAGAGCGATTTTATTCAAGAGAGACAAGCTTGAGATCCAAATTTCTTTACTAGGACCTCGTCGGGGACATGCACTGAAAAAAACGATCAAGAGCAGTCTACTTTGATACCACTAATTCAGATTATTTTCGACACGAAATGAGAGTGGATATATAATAAAGAAAATGCACAGAGATATCGCATATATCCAATAATATAACATAAATGTATCATAGATGAAGCCATAAACAAAGATATATAGTAATACATGATTCCTATAAATGAAAGAAATGTACAGAGATTGTAAAAATACACAGTGAAAGACTCGCTAGAATGGTGGTAGCTTATCTTTGAGAAGAGATATGATGGCTACTCACATTCGCAAGAAGATGATTACAATGAGGATTTGAAGGCCTTTTTTATAATAAAAAAGAATGTGAAAAACCCTAGACATCCAAAAATCTAACCCTAGGAGATGAAGCGTCAAAAGTCATGTGGGCTCCGTTTGGGTAAGTTAGTACATCAACTTCTCGGGGTTGTAACTTTTTCATACGATTTCGGTTTTAGGCGTATGATAGCCTATTGGAAATGTATCCCTGAGGAGATTCATTTTGGGGGCTCAATCATGCCTTTGTATATCATTGAGAATCTTGATCCCGAAAAAACTTTATTTAGGCCGTCAAAATGGCCCGAGAAGTTAAAACTACTAAAAATAGTAAATTGCCAAAATTGTCAGAAAACTGTTTTGAGCCAGTTAGAAAAGGTGGGTGACCACTGATATCCACCTGGATCATCATGTCCATATAAATTCAACCCAACTTACAAAGGAGTTGTTT
The DNA here is from genome assembly GCA_010110895.2 of Picea sitchensis. Lineage (NCBI taxonomy): Eukaryota > Viridiplantae > Streptophyta > Pinopsida > Pinales > Pinaceae > Picea > Picea sitchensis. The sequence goes on from SNQJ01S0143334.1 coordinate 39,642, forward strand.
CTAGATTGAAACTCATCATTTTGAACTTCTTCAAAATATCCAAAGTATACTTTCATTGTGACATCAAAATACCATCTTCTTTCTGCCAAAACTTCAATTCCCAAGAAATAATGTAACTCTCCAAGATATTTCATCTCAAACTCAGCAATCATGTATGACTTAAACTTTTGAAATAACTCAGCATTGTT
>SNQJ01S0143335.1:0-16918 GCA_010110895.2 Picea sitchensis
TAGTTGATGATGTTGGTACATCTTGATGAGTCATAGTTGATGAGTAGTTGATACATGATTGGTACATACTTGGTACATGGTTGGAGGCACTTGTTAGTAGTATTGTTGACACATGGTTTATGGATGATGTAGCATATTTGTATTGGTATATTATTAAAAGCACATATTGATCTTGGTGATGATTATGAGTTGTTTTGTTATGCTTGGTTGATTCACATATTTGAGAGTTGTCTTGGTGATTGATATTGGTGAGTAGATATGATTTGGTTGATAATATTGATGAGACAGGTTGTTTTGATAGGTTGTTTGGACAGGTTTTTGTGACATGTTATTTGTACAGGTTTGGTGCATGGTTTATGCACTTGTTCATGGTACATGTTGAGGTATAGGTTGGTGCATGTTTGATGAACTTGTTTATGGTACATGTTGATTACAGGTTGTTTGGTACATGTTGGTGCATGGTTGATACATTTTTTTATGGTACAGGTTGAGGTACAAGTCGATGCATGGTTCAAGTTATTGGTAAAGGTTGATTGGTGCAGGTTGATTGGTACAGATTTACAGCAATATATCTCACAGTGATAGTGTGACAGTGGTTCCATCATTCTACTTATACGTCATGGCGGTTGGATGGGAAAACGACATGTGATTGTAGACACCTTTCGATTTTAGTTAGAGAACACATGGGTTTTGGCCTCCTTCTTGTTGTATCTAGAGAAGTGGGGAGTTGGAGCTTCAATCAGGTTGTAGCCTGTGAAAATAGGGGGTTGGAGCCTCCTTCCAATTGCAGATGGAAAACAAATGAAGTTGGTGCTTCCAATGAGTGTAATTATTAAAGACATATAAGAAAAGGCATTATGTGGTTTTCTCCCTCTTTGAGTTTCGATGTAAAGACGTTGGCGTACTATGTATGTGTATGATTGCCCATTTGTTCATTGTTTATTTACTCTACAACTATTGGATGATAATACTAAATTGATATAACACTTGCATATTGTGGTTAAAAAGGATTGAATTGCTCTATTACTTATTCACCCCCCTCTCAGTAATTCAACATGTTCATGTTCCAAACGAAAATATGAGTAAGCTAGATAAGAAGGTTGAAAAGTGTATCTTTATTAGGTGTAAAGATGGTCTCAAAGTTTATAAGCTTTGGAACCCAAAAACTAAGAAGGTTGTGTATATCCTAGATGTGGTATTTAGAGAAATGAAGGATGTTGTTAAACAATAAGTCCTTCCAAGTAAGGAAGAACCAGATTAAATAGAGTTTGATTTAAAGGATGATGAATTAGACTCTACAGAAGAACAAGAATCAGAAGAATAAGATCCTCATACTCCAGTATTAAGGAGATTGGTTCGAGAAATAAGGCTACCGGAAAATTTTACTCCATGTGATTTCCGTTCAAATTTTTATTTGTCTATTACTGATGATGATCCTACAACTGTGAGGGAGGCAATGGATTTAAAGGATGGAAAGATATAGAAAAAAGGCCATGGATGAAGAAATGGAATCCTTGGATAATAATGAGCCTTGGGATCTAGTGGATTTGATGACTAGAATAAATCCCATTGGAAGAAAATGGGTATTTAAAAAGAAGATGAATGGAGAAGGCAAAGTAGAGAAATACAAAGCTCAGTTAGTAGAAAAGGGTTATTCCCAGGTTGAGGGAATTGATTTTGGTGATATTTTTTCTCTTGTTTCCAATTTAACTTCTATAATATTTATGTTACATGTTGTTGCTGCATTTGATTTTGAAGTAGAACATATGGATGTGAAGACAACATTCCTACATGGGGATCTGGAAGAAGAAATCTATATGAAGCAGCCAGAAGGATTTGTTGTGAAGGGAAAGAAGGAGTTGGTATGGAAGATGAAAATTCCCTGTATGGTTTAAAAAAATCACCAAGGATGTGGTATAAAAAATTTGATACTTATATGTTGGGACTTGGATTCACAGGAAGCAAAGAGGATCATAGTGTGTGTTTTAAATTAATTGGTGATCATTTGATTTATTTGGTGTTGTATGTGGATGGCATGTTGCTGATAGAAAACAACAAGGAGATTATCTAGGATGTGAAAAATCAGTTGTCCTCTAAATTTGACATGAAGGATCTCAGTGATTCAAATTTCATTTTGGGCATGAAAATTAAAAGAGATCGGAAAAAGAGGAAACTCTAGTTAAATCAGAGAAAATATGTCGAGACAATATTGCAGAGGTTTAATATGAAAGAATGTAAATTGGTCAAGGTCCTTATTCTTGTTCATGTAAAGTTATATGTGGATCAGTGTCCCAAGACACGGGAAGAGGAGGAGGACATGTCTCATGTTCCATATGTGAGTTCAGTTGGCGGTTTGATGTATGAAATGGTCTATATTAGACCGGACGTTGCACATGCAGTGGGAGTTTTGAGCAGGTATATGTCAAAACCAAGGAAGGAGCATTGGAAAGTAGTAAAAAGGGTTTTCAGGTATTTTAGTGGAGCTGCAAGCCATGTATTGTGCTACCAAGGAAGACCAGGATTGGACAGAGTGTTGGACATACATGGATTTTTGGATGCAGACTAGGCTAGAGATCTGGATCGTTGGATATCTATAAGAGGGTATGTGTTTAACCTGTTTGGAGGAGAAATCAGTTGGATGAGAAAAAGACAGGGTGTAGTGTAAATTTCAACTACAGAAGTTGAATACATGGTAGCCACTCATGCAAGTAAGGAAGCAATATGGTTACAAAGATTGTGTTCATGTATTGGGTTGGTATAAAAGGATATAAGTATCGATTTTGACAGTGACAGTGCAATTTTTCACGCGAAGAACCCGACTTATTATTCAACAACACAACATATTGATATTCAATATCACTTTGTGAGAGGCATGGTTGAAGAAAAGAAAGTGTTATTGATGAAGGTGGACACTTTGAAGAATGTTGTAGATTCATTAACAAAATATGTGAGCACTAAGAAGATCTCTTGGTGTAAAGGATCCATCTGCATTGTTTCCCTGGATTGTTGACTATGTAACCCTGTAACCCCCTGTATGCAAAGAAAACCACAAGTAGGAGAGTTTTGGGTATGTGTTACATTCTTTGCACAAATACCTCTAGTGTTTTCTATGTTGCACTGGTTGTGAGGGGGGGTTTGAGGGGGGCCTCTAGGAAATGTGTCAATTTTTTTTCCTCGTTTTCACATCACCTCGATTTGTGTGTCAATTGTTGGATGATTTTTCAGAACATGGTTTTTGCCGATGGTTTTCTATTTTCATTTAAGGAATTAGGGTTTTGACTAATCTAGGTCATTGGGTTAGGTTTTTGGATGTTGTTGGATCCTATATTTATATTGTATTGCAAACAATGTATCACTATGAATGCATATAGAATATGTTGGTTTTCCTGGTTTGGGTTTCCAAGGGAAAAATCTCTATGTAATGTGTGTATTTTCCATTGTATATTTTTTGTTCTTTTATTGAAAATCAATTTGCAGTAAAATATTGTACAAGGTTAAAATCTACCAAAATAAGCCAATTGGAATAGGTGGGCAGCCACCAATTTTCACTAGCATGTTGTTTAGGGCTTCAGGATATCCCTTGAAGTGCAGAACCCACAATTACAAACAAATATCATCATTACATAGAAACATGTTGAACTAAAAACTATGAAGAGAAGCTAGTTGGGATAGGTGGGTGGCCACCAATATCCACATGCATCAGTCCTCCCCCCTTAGGAAGAAATGTTATCCATTGCATTAAGTGCCCCCATGAGGTGAGTAAATTTCTATTGAATTTGGCCCTAGGTGAGCCACTTTCCTTGGTGCAAGAGCTATCGTGTCTTGACAACCCGATGAAGTTGGATCCTCTGTAGATGAGTTCCCTTGACCTATGTATCCACTATATGATCACTAGATTCCTATTCCATGCGGTCAAGATTGAGCTATGTTGGTTTCAATTGTTCTGTGATCTCTGAGGTTTCCAATAATGGTGGAAATGTTAAAATTACTAAGACAATTGAGAGGGGGGGTGTGAATTAGTTGTTACTGTGCTTAAACAATTTTAGACCTATTAAAACATTATTAATCTTCTCCAAGTGATCATCAATATTATCCAAGTCATGAACAATAGAAAGAGTAAACATCAATCACACATATGATATACACAGAGACAAATATTCATGAGGAAACCCATAAAGGCAGAAAACCTCTTCTTCTTAGAATGATAAGCAATCTTTTATGTTATGTACATCATCAATCTTTGAACACCAACTCAAAATGAGGCTACAACCTCTTCTTTAACAAGATGCAACTTGTAGAGAGAACCAACCCTATGATTCTCTAGCACCCACTAGAAAGAATCATATTTGCTCCTTATGATCTCCAGTACCAACTGGATGGAAGCACTTACTTCCACTTATACAAGCACCAACTTGCACACAAAAAACTCTTTGTTTTCCCTAGCACCACCCTACCACCCTGTTTTCTAGCCACAACTAGATGGAAGCTACAACTCCCAATATTCAAGCACCAACTTGAATAACAGAGGACCACAGTCCTCCCTAGCACCACCCTACCACCCTATTCTTAAATCATTACTTGAATAATACCTTGCAATAATACAAACATTTCATTGCTTACCACTTCTTCTATGTTGATCAATTCTTCTCTTCTTCTATTTGTTCATGCTTGTATCCACTTCCTGTCTCTTTCCATCTACTTTTACTCTATTCTTCTCATGCACTTAAGTTCTCGTAAAGTATGTTGTTTTCACCATTTCTTCTCTCTCTAGCTTATGTTCTTCATCTCTTCATTTTCTCCCTCAGTTCATGTTGTAGTATTCATTGCTTACAGTTTGACTACTTTTTCAGAGAAACAACAACCTTCCTCTATCATGACATCTTTCTTTTATTCATGCCCTCATCATCCGTTACACTCCAAATATCCAATGCCAAGGTCGGGGATAAAAAATTCTCAGGAACCATGATTCCAATGCCCCAGAACAATGATTCAGTTAGTGTAATTGAATCGTAACTGATCAAGAAACCAACAAGTGAAATGAAAACCCTTTCATCAAATTTTGTTTGATCAACATCGTTGGATTATACACACAGAGGCCATTTTAACTTTTCAATGCGTAACCGCCGATGTGGAGCCTATAAGCGCTAGCTCCTTCCCCTATATTCCATTGATTTGACCTTGGAAGATGATCTTATGTGACCATGATATTGTGGGCATGACCAAAGGTGGTTTGAAATAAAATTGTGTTTCGCCCCACAATTTACCTCGAGCCTCCACGTGTCCTTTCTCCAAAATTGTGGTTTCGATTGCGGCCCACCCTCAACTTTTTAAATATCATGCACCTTCAATCCCTGCAATGCGACAGGACCGTCGATCTCAGGATCTTGACGGTGCTCCTAAACAGACGATTCATATTTGTTCTTTCACTATTTGCGGATCAGATCTAACCTTCCTAAATTAACAATTGTGATTTATTTTGTGATCCTGGATTCGGGAGTTTCAAATCACAAACCCTTCTTTCCTCCGTACACCAATCTTCTGGAGTCGATGATCTACTAACACCTGTCCTTCTCAATCGACGGCTCTGCCTCCACTTCAGGAATTTGACCTTTCAACCAGATCAACGGTTATGAGGCCCCTTTCTCGATCAACGGTCGAGATCTCCTTCGGGTCTCTTGACTTATAAAATCTCAAATCTGAAACTAACGCTCTGGATGAGATGACCCAGATTCACTTCAGACGATCTGGTGCTTGAGATCTTCTTCGGACGATCTGACGAATGAGATCTACTTTGGATGATGCAACGGTCGAGAATTTATTTTGGCTCTCCGGGCTTCAGGAATTTAAAAACTCAAACTGACGTTCTGGATCAGACAGTCCAAATTCACTTCGAATGATTTGACGCTTGAGATATTCTTCGGACGATCTGACGATTGATATCTACTTCAGATGATCCGACGGTTGAGAATTTATTTTGACTCTCCGGGCTTCGACTCTTTCACATCTCAAACTGAAAAATATTGAAGTGAGATTTTTCCGGAGCATAACCTTCTCACATCTTTCGACCCAAAATGAATGTTGTCTGTTGATATGGATCTTAGATCGATGGCACGATATGTCTGCGATGATGATTTTATTGGGTATGTATTATATTCTTTGCACGAGTAGTAGTGTCTGAGCGTCTGTGCCAGGTGCGTAGGGGAGTTAGAGGGGGGGTTGCTAGGCCCCCCCCTCGGGGGGTGCAGGGGGGCGGAGCCCCCTGCGTGGGGATTCGGGGGTAGCGCCACCGATTTTATTTTTTTCGAGACGACATATTTCCGCCGGGACGACATATTTCCAGGACCACATATTTCTGGGACCACATATTACCAGAACGACATATTTCCGAGACCACATGATATTAGGTGGTTTTTCGGCACATGGTTTTTTGTCGATGGTTTTCTATTTCCGGGGTTAAAGAATTAGGGTTTTGGACTAATCGAGTCATTGGGTTAGGGTTTGGATCTTGTTGGCTCTATATATATTGTGTTGTAAACGATGTAACACAATGCATGAATATAATATGTTGGTTTTCTGGTTTGGGTTTTTGGGTGAAAAATCTCGTGTAATGTTTGTATTTTTCGGTATCTTTTTGTTCTTTATGAATATCGGTTCGTGGAGTATTGTACAAGGTAGAATTACATTTGGTATCAAAAGATTTATTGGCTTGGGGGCGCTTTCAATAAGTCAGGGTTTGGCTGGAGACGTATTAAGCCTTGTTACGATGGGAAGATCTGCTTGGTATTGTTTTCGGTGAAAAATGGAAAGAAATTGAAGATGGAGAATCGAAGTTTAATGGAAAAGCTTTGGTATTGACTCAATGGAAGATCTTTTGGTGGACAAAGATCGATGGATACATGATAGATCAGAAATACACCTCGAGAGACAGGATGGTAAGGAAAAAGTGGATGAGGAAGGCAAAAAGCACAATTCATTTGTGTCTCGATTGATGCCGGAAGATATTAATGAGGAAGCTACAACCAAGGATTTATGGGAAAATTTGGAATTTGTATCAGTCTAAGTCCTGGTAAATAAACTATTCATGAAAAAAAAGTTGTATAACCTAAGGATGAAAATGGAGGCTTCGATTGTGAGCATTTGAACACATTCAATATTGTGAAGTAAGTCGGTTAGTATCTGTTGATATTAAAATTTCAGATGAAGATAAATGTATCAATTTTGTGTTCTTTACCGGACTTGTGGGATAGTGCAGTTGTGGCCAGAGCCAGTAATACAAATTCTTTGAAGTTTGAAGAAGTGGTCTCTTTCGTCCTTGTTGTTGGAGGACATGAGATGAAAGAATATGGAAGGACATAACACCAACACATTATTTATGAAGGAACGTTCCCGGGAAAGGAATAAATCTAATTTCTGAAGTGGGATATTTAATTCTAAGGGTAGATATAAACCTCCTAGAAAGTTTGGAAGGGTATGTTGGAGGTGTGGAAAAGAGGGCACTACAATAAGCAGTGTAGATCAAAGGCTGAGAAAAAGAAAGGATCAGAAGAAGTCTTCTTCTGAAGAAAAAGACCTCCAAGGAAGAAGGAGGATGTGTACTTGGCCTCTTAAAGCACACATGCATATCATGAGACATGTTTGATTGACTGGGTGCATCCTTTCATATGACTTTACCCACGGGGTGGTTCTCAGTGGGCATGATGAGGCCAGGTGCTGTTGTTGAGGTGTGTGGTGTCGTGATCTCATTATGTTGTGGCATCAAAGACTTGGGGATATCGGAGAGAAGGGTCTTGACTACTACATGGTAAAGGTATGGATCTGAAGGTATGTCTAATTGCTCTCGGATTTTGATTTTTTTTGTGGTTATTGTCTATATGAGGCGAATGGGTAAAATTCCCCCTCACGAGATTGCAATGAGGCGAGAGGAATTTTACATCTTGTTCTGATGATGTTTTTGGGACTGTGTCGGTCCCATCATTGGAAAATCTATGTATGTCTCATTATAGATATGCCGAGGAAAACTTGGATATGTTGCTTTCAGGAAGAAATCACCAGTCTTTGGCAATTTAAAAGTTTAAGTCTCTTGAAATCCAAGCTTGACTTGAATTAAGGTGTTGAGACGAGATAATGGCTGAGGAGAAGTTACTTGAGATGAATTTGAAGAATTTTGTAGAAGTGTGGTATAGAAAGGCAGAGAACTACTCCATATACACCTCAATGAAATGGAGGTTGCATAAAGGATGAACAGGGCGTTGATGGAAAAAAGCAAGGTGCATGCTTTCAGTGAATGTAGGGATAGGGCAAGAATTTTTAGGCGAGAAGCGTGGAATAGCATGTTGCTCGGTCAACAGTCCGCCCTCATCGACGTGGGTGACAAGACTCCACAAAGTTATGAATGGTAAGGAACCTTCTCTCACACATCTTAAGGTATTTGACTGCGATGCATGTTTGTTCATGTTGAGGAAAATAGGAGTAAGTGGATAAGAAAATTTGAAAAATGTATCTTTGTGGATATAAGATGGTCTCAAGGTTGCAAAGCTTTGGAACAGAGAAACTAAAAAGGTAGTGTATAGGCGAGATGTAGTATTTAGAGAATGTTGTTAAGCAGGAAGTCCTACCAAGTAAGGAAGAACCGAGAAGATGAGTTTGATTTAAAGGATGATGAAGAAGACTATGAAGAAACATGAATTGGAATAAGAAGATCCTCATACTCGATTATTGAGGAGATCGGATGAAGAAGGCTACCAGAAAGGTATAGTCCATCGATTTTTCGTTCAAATTTTCTTTTTTCTATTACTTGTGATGATCTAGAAGCTGTCAGGAGGTGGATTGGAGATGGAAATCTCTGAAAAGGAGCCATGGAAGAAGAAATGGCATCTTTGGATAAAGAATGAGACTTGGGATCTAGTGGTTATAGCTTGGAAGAAATCCCATTGGCGACAAATAACTATTTAAAGTGAATCTGAGAAGGAAAAGTGGAGAAATACAAAGCTCGATTATTAGCAAAGGGTTATTCAGGTTGAGAATTGATTTTGGTGAATTTTTCCTCTTGTTGCCAGAGATTGCCTCTATAAGACTTACGTTATCTGTTGCTACTTCATTTGATTTTGAAATATAACAGATGGATGTGAATACAATATTCTTACATGGGGATCTGGAATAAGAAATCTTTTTGAAGCAACCAGAAAGATTTATGTTGTGAAAAGGAAAGAAAATTTGGTATGCAAATTGAAAAAAAAATCCTGTGTATGGTTTAAAACAATCACCAAGGTGTGGTATCAAAAATTTGATACTTATATGCAGGACTTAACCACAAAAACAAAGGGATCATTGTATTAATATTCCTAAATTAATTGGTGATCATTTGGTTATTTATTAACTTTATGCATTAGATGACATGTTGTTGATAAGAAACAACAAAGAGATTATCCAGAATGTGAAAAATCAGTTGTCCTCTAGATTTGACATGAAGGATCTTGGTGCTTCAAATTTCATTTGGTAAAGAATCGAAAAAAAGACTACAGTTCATCGGAAAATATGTCGAGACAATAATGCGAGGAGTTTAATATGCAGGAATGTAAACGGTTCAAGGTTCCTATTCCTGTTAGTGTAAATTTATCTGCGGATCAGTGTCCCCAAGACACATGAAGAAGAGGAGGACATGTCTCATGTTGATATGTGAGAGTCTGATTGGAAGTTTGACGCATACAATGATGCGTACTAGACGGACATTGCCTATCGCATTCAGGAGTTTGGCAGATATATGTCAAGCAGGGAAAGAGCATTAGGCAATGATAAAAGGGTTTTGGTATTTGTGTATGCTGCCGCTATGGTTATTAAGGAAGACCGGGATTGGACAGTGGTTGATATACATGGATTTTTGGATGTGGACTGGGCTGGATATTTGGATAAGTGGGAATCACCTGGCGGGTATGTGTTTAACCTGTTTGGAGGAGCAATAAGTTGGATGAGCAAAAAGGCAGGAGTTGTAGTGGTGCTTTCAACTACTAAATCTGAATACATGGCGACCCACTCATAAGGAAGCGGTATGGTTGCAAATATTGTGTTCGAGTATTGGATTGGTACAACAAGGCGCAAGGATAGAGAGTGTGACAATGGAGTGCAATTTTCTTGGCAAGAACCTGCTTATCATTCAAGACAAAGCACGTGATGTCCAATATCACTTTGTAAGAGACATGATTGAAGAAAAGAAATATCTTGATGAAGGTGGACACTTTGAAAGATGTTGCAGATTCATTAACAAAATCGCGAGCATAAGTTCTCTTGGTGTGAAGGATCCATGGGCATTGCTTTGCTACAGTTGACTATATACAATGACTTACATTGCAAAAAGAAAACAACAAGTGGGAGAATTTTGGTATGTGTTATATTCTTTACCGCAGTAGTAGTCGAAATTAATGCAGGTTAGAAGGAGCCCCAAGTCTGTGAGGTTGATGTGGCCTTAGAATTTTTTTTCGGGACGACATATTTCCGTAGGGACGACATATTTCGGGATGACATATTTACAGGGCGACATATTACCAGGGCGACATATTTCCGGGACCACATGATATTAGGTGGTTTTACCCGGCACATGGTTTTACCCGATGGTTTTCTATTTCCGATTAAGGAATTAGGGTTTTGGACTAATCCGGGTCATTGGATTAGAGTTTAGATGTCGTTGGCTCCCTATATGTATATTGTATTGTAAACAATATGCATAATGTATAGAATATAATATATGTTGGTTTTCTGAGTTTGGGTTTCAGTGAAAATCTACGTGTAATGTTTGTATTTTCCATTATCTTTATGTTCTTTTGAATATCGATTTCAAATTAGATATTGCAAGGTTAGAATTTACAACTTTGTCTTGGTTTTAAATCCAATATGGGCTCTCCATATTTTTCTTATCCTATCCTTCCACTTAATTTGATCCTACGGGCGATGAAGGTGGATAATCAATTCTCAAACCTTGTACTACATTCATCTATCCTTCACTTAATTTGTCCCCGATGGATGGCCGGAAATTCAGATGATTGAATCTCAGATTTTCATGTTATCACGATGTCCTTCCACTCAAAAGAGTGATCGATGGTTGTTGGATATTGAGGATATTCCAGTCTCAACCTTTCCCCTCTTATCTTATCCTTCCATTAAGTGATCCGCAGGTCAGAACTCTGGCGGATCCACGATCCAAGGATGATTGAACAACAACTTAGAGTGATTTAATTCGTCATCCAAGCTCCGCAATTTGAAGTTATGAGTTTGTTGGTGATTCAACCATAATTGTCAATCTTTGAAGCTATGAGATCGGCCGGTCACGATTCTGAGGATTGGAAATAGTGAGTCATTAATTCTTCTTCGCTCCCATAGTCATCCTTATTAGTTTTATAAAGCATATTAATCAGCGGTCTGGTTTGTCATATGGAGATGTTGATCCTAATCACATTTATGTACTACACTTTCCCTTACGCTTTTGATCTCTTCATATTGTTAGCTTCTCCTCACGAGCTTATGCTTTTTCCTATTTTCCATCGTTGTTGTTCTTTCCATCAATGACAAGCCTACGCTTCCTGTAAACTTAGCCAATAATATCCCCATTTGGCATTGATGACCACAGAAAGTGCTCTATTCTACTTAGACCTCCAAGCGTAGCATCCACACCACACCTTTTCTCCTTTTGACATCAATGTCAAGAAAGAAAGTGACTCTATTCTCCCCCTGAACATAGATACAATAAGCACTCTCCCCTAATTAGATATACTATGAGCACTCTCCCCCTGACCTGATAGACTATTTTAACTTGATATGGGGGCGCACCCAAATTCACGGCATAGATACAGATGGTGTCTTTACTAATGGTTTTAGTAAAAGATACCAGCTATCTAACTCTGTGGAAGGAATATAATTAATTTGAACAACTCGTTGTAACCCGATCTTTGAGAAAATGATACTTTATTGGTATATGTTTGGTCTTTGAATGGAGAACAAAGATTCTTCAAGACACTAATGGCATCGGTGTTATCAAAGTGAATTGGAATAGGATAAAAGTATAAGTTACCTTCATATCTGTAAGAGTTTCTATCATCCATAAGATCTAAGTCTTGACAAGTATTGTACGACGATGTATATGTAGCGTTGATAATGAAATAGATCCTACTTCTTACTAAGCCATGCTACTAATGAATCACCTAAGAATAATGTGCCTCCACTAGTGCTCTTTCTCTCCTCATCCAAAGCAGTTTTTCAATCAACATCACGAATATCGAGTTAATTGAAAATTAGATTTCTAGGATAAAAGACCATAAGTCAATGTACCTTCAAATGTTAATATCCTTTTGGTAGCTGCTAAATGACTTTATTTAGGGGAAGAATGATAATGACCTACCATTCAAACAACTTTAATTATATCAAGACAGGATGATGTGATATACAGAAGACTTCCTATCGGTGGTAGTGTATTCTTTTATCAACATCGGTGAAATATTATCTTTATCGAACGCAACCAACCACCATAGGGGTGTCTGAGGTGTAGAATATTCCATTTGAAACCTTTCAGCATTTTTCTTAGATATTTTCGAGGAAGAAATATTCCTTCAGACCTCGAGTAATTCATGAACCAAGAAAAAATGTGAGTTCCCCTATCATATGCATTTCAAATTCAGACTGCATGTGAGAAGAAAACATTGTACCAGTGAAGCATTATTACTTCGAAGATGATGTCATCTACATGAGAACAACACAATGAGAAACCATTGTCTTATGTTTGATTTATGGGTTGTAGTCAATTGTTCCTCTCTTGAACCCTTTGTCTTGAAGATACTTATCGATTCTGTAATACCAGGTGCAGAGACTTGTTTCCAGCCCATATAAGGCTTTCTTCGGCTTGCAAACAAAGTCAAGGTTATATATTGAGTTGAAACCTTAAAGTTTGTTCCATATAATCATCTTCTTTTATATCTCCATTTAGAAAATCTAACTTGACATCCATTTTGAGTAAATTTGACTTCTTATACTTGACAAGCATAAGGCAAGAAACGATACGATGGCTGCTTTCCGGGCACAAAGGTTTCATTAAAATCTTATCCTTCAACTTGTGAATACCCTTTACAAACCAATGCGTTTTATTTCTAACAGCTTGTCCTTGTTCATTATTTTATTCTTAAACACCCATTTGGTGCCCATTACATTCTTATCTGTGAGGTCTAGGAACAATCTCCCAAGTGTTGTTCTTCTTAATCTGATCGGTTCCCATTCATTGATTTTAACCATTTTACATCTTTATTGGCTTCATTAAAGTTCTTGAGTTCCCTCCATGGATATGAAGGCTATGTGTGATTCTCAGTTTCTTTGATTATCCTTCTCTGGTTTGTACACCTTTATTAATAGCACTTAATTATCTGACTTTTAGGAGGATTCTTTTGAGTAATTATGGAGGAGGGATTTGATGTTGTCTGTGATTTGAGTTTTCATAAGTATTTGTATCCTCATATGACTCGGAGTCTTCTCCTACAATTTTTGGACTTGTTCATCTTCAACTATATCCTATGTTGTTCATTCAACAACACATCTCATGTCGGGGATTCCTTCATCAACTTATGTCAATACAATCAACCAATTTATAAGAGCCATTATAGCATATATATATCCTTTACTATTTGTAGCATACCCTAGAAGATACCTTCATCAACCCTAACATCACATTTTCCAAGATTTTCATCATTATATCAAGAATAATGATGAAAAGGACTTACTCCCAAAGACTTTAAAATGCTGATTGGGCAGGTCTTCCAAACCATAGTTCATAGAGAGTCTTATTACTATTGTGGTTTGAGGTGATCTTTGTTAAGAATATGTATAGTTATTATAGTTATTCTACCAATGGATAAAGAGAAATATTCCTTTCATTCATCAGTGATCTTTCCATTTGTTGGACTAATCTATTATGTCTCTCAACAACTCAATTTTGTTGTGGAGTCCATAGTGCTCCTCTCTCTTTTGATCCATGTTTATCACAAAAATAACTTTGAAGTCTTTGAAATAAGCTTCTCCTCCTCTATCATATACTTCCTTCAATATTTTCTGTTTGATTCTCGGTGAGCCTTAACACTAAATTTTCAAATGCTTCATATTTTCTTTCATAAAGGCAACCCATGTAAGTCTAGAATAATCATCAATAATCAACATGGTAATTTTATTTTCCTGTACCTTCTTTTCATGATGGTCCACATAAATCATATGTACTAACTAAAGATTTTTTTATGTTGATGCAAAGTTCTTAGATTTAAAGCGTGTTGAATGAGCTTTCTTATTTGGCAAGGTTTACATGCATTCTTAGATTTAAACTGTGTTCGAGTAAGCTTTCCTATTTGGAAAGGTTTGCATACAAAATCATATGTCTTTGATATTTTTTGAAGATCTTTTACTACCCCACTATTTCTAAGTTTGATTAGATGATCAAAATTTAGGTGTTCAAGTCTCCTATTACATAACCAACTTTCATCATACTTGCTTAAGTGACATTCTTGTTTTTCTTCTTTCAAAACATAGACATTGTTTTTTGTTCTTATGCGTTTTGCAATCAATTGTCGTGAATTCACAGATTGTATTTTACAATCTTTAGAAGTGAAAACAAATTTACATCCTCTGTCAAAAACTTGACTGACACTAAGAAGATTATGTTTTAGACCATCTACAAACAATGCATCTTGAGCTTTCCCTTTGCCATTACCTAGACTTACCATTCCTTTACCTTTGATTTTTCCTGGTGCATCATTTCCAAAAATTACATTTCCTAATTTTCTTTCACTTAGAAACAAAAACTTACTTTTGTCTCCAGTCATATGTTTGGAACATCCACTGTCAATATACCATGGGTTCTTTTGTCTTTGAGCTAACAACACTAATACACACTTGTCATTTTATTTCTTCGTCCAAACCTTGACATTTACAGCAGAGGGATTCAAATTTCGCTTATAGTTCCTTAAGAGACAGTATGTAGCTTTATGCCCATAATTATGGCAGGTGTAACATTCAAGTTCACCGAATAAAGGATCAAAATGATTGTTATGCTTAACCTCTGTCTTTTTACCAACCATCACATGATTTGCAGCCTATGGTTGTTTGTTACTTGGTTGTCTCATTCTTTGTTGTGGAAGATATTTATTCCTTGCCTTGATTGCTCATATCTAAATCTTAAAGAACAGTTTACAGCTTTGTGACCAACGTTAGAACAAGAAAAACAATATCCATAGAAAAATCCTTTGTACCTGGAAAATGGTTGTCTTCTTTGAGCGGGTCGATTTCTTCCATGCTGATGATTTCTTTGAGAAGAGGGTGTGTTTGTGTTCTTTCTTTGTTCTACAAATTAGGTTCTGGTACTTTTTCTTTCACTCCTCCTTGGAGGTTGATTATCTTCCTTTTTTTCTGCAGAATGGTTGTTGTCAATGATTGTAGATTTGGCAAACTTGATGAATTATTTGTTGCTTGGCTGACCACTACTTGATCCTTATTCATAACCCAAACCAGTTTTTAACTTTGGATTCCTTTGTTGATTCAGAATGGTGGCTAATCCTTCTAAGGCTTTAATGCTTGTCAGAATCTGATGGTATAAGGCCTGAAATTTCTCTAGATCTTTTCTGACATCCACTACTTCAGCTTCCAGAGCTTCAAATCTTACCTTCTTCGCTGCTAATTTTTGTTTTAGAATATATTATATTTCTGTTGCTTCTTCTAATTCTACTTTTAACAAAACAAAATCTTCACTTGGTTCTTTACCATTCTTTTCAAACTGCATTAACAATTGTTTTTTTTCTCTTGTTAAATATGAGTCTGTCAATTTCTTCCAAAGAACTGATTAATTCACCTTCCATATCAACCACAAATTCTTCGTCATCCATTTCAACTCATGTGTGTTCATCATCAAGATCTCCCATATCCATAATCATAAAATCATTCACTTTATTTTCACAATATGAATCACTATCTATGTCTTCTGAGGAGTTGTCATTGTTTGCACACAAACTTTTCTTTTTACTGTATTTCTGAAATTTGTATTTATTTTCATCATCATGGTTCTGATCCTTTTTCTTGTGAGGACACTTAGATCCAAAATAACCTATATTACCTTAGTTGAAACATTTAAATGATAGCTTGCCTTGGTATTTTCCTGATCCTTTCTTTAACGTTCTCACAAAGTTTCCCTCAAAATCATCTAAGTCTGAATCAGTATTCTTGTCTACTTTAAAATATTCTTCTCTAGTGGTGGATTTATATTTACTAATCCTCATTTCATAAGAATTTAGAGTTCCTAGGATTTTATCAATAGACAAAATCTTAAGATCATTCAGTTCTTCTATTGAAGAAACTTTTGGATTAAATCTATTAGGCAAAGATCTTAAAATCTTATGAACTAAAAATGTGTCTTCAATCTTATCACCAAGACCCTTCATGACATTCACAATATCCTCAACTCTTAAGAAATATTTACTAACTGTTTCGTCCTCATTCATCTTTAGTTGTTCAAATTTCAATCTATATGTCTGAAGTTTTGCATATTTTACTTTATCATTTCCTTCATAACTGCTAATGATTTTATCCCACATCTCTTTGGAAGAATCAAGATGCATTACCTTTACAAATTCATCTTCAGCAAGCCCACTCAAGATAACATTCATTGCCTTTGCATTGAAGCTAAATTCTAACTTATCATCTTTGGAAGCTAGCACAACAGGTTTTGTATATCCAGTCTCTACAACATCCCAAACATCAACAACTAAGGCCATAATGTATGTTCTCATTCTAACCTTCCAGAAGGAAAAATTTGTTCCATCACACAAAGGAGGCTTATTGGTTGAAGTTCCTTCATGACTTGTCATGTTTAAGCTTATTTATCTACCTTTAGCTAAAAGGAACTCGCTCT
>SNQJ01S0143336.1:0-21683 GCA_010110895.2 Picea sitchensis
CATCCATTTCCACAACTCGATATTTTTGTTGGTTCCTGTAAGAAATTTTCCATGAAATGCATTGATATTGAATACAATTCTCGTTGTCTCCTTTTCACTAACAAGTTTTAGTTACCCATTTTCAATGGAAAATACCAAAATTCCGCCTTTCTGAGGTTCATTTTCCTCATCAAATATATACATTGTCCCCACACGAGGATTTTTTCATTTGTAAACAAACAACTCGGGATGGAACATCCTTGTTCATTAGCATCAATGACATATTTTCAAATATTTTATCATTGAAGAGACACAAAATTATTCATTGTTCCTTTCAACAGATTATTTCTCTGATCATAATTATACTTCTCACTACCAACGGACAATGTGTGAGACTGCTCTTGATATCAAATACGGTACTCAAAAACTTGCTCCACATGGGGGACGTGAAGCAGTGACCTTCTTGTGCTTGTATCTACAATAAGTCCCATTCGGGAAAAACCCAGAGTTATACGCATAACACTCCTTGCCATTTCGATTTCGTGCTTGTAGACCTAGTAGGCACGATTGCTCGTACTGGTAGAGGAAATTGCATGAAGCGTTGTGCCTCGTGCACA
The DNA here is from genome assembly GCA_010110895.2 of Picea sitchensis. NCBI lineage: Eukaryota > Viridiplantae > Streptophyta > Pinopsida > Pinales > Pinaceae > Picea > Picea sitchensis. Next base: position 597 of record SNQJ01S0143336.1, read on the forward strand.
AGTTCTCTAACCACAACTGGAATATGATTTGTTTGTAGTTTTTGGGCCTGATATTGCATTCGTAATCATTCCTGAAATTCTTCTTGTCCTCCAACTCTTGTTAGAAATCAAAAGGTATGTCCAAGACTCTAGATTCCATGCCGAGACTCTAGATTCATCACCCATCACACTGTGGAAATCGAGTGATCACTTCTCTCATCACATTGCCATCTCTCTTCTCTCCCTGGTTTCCATTACCAGTACCATCAATAATCTTGTCATTTTTGTCAACATTTACAACATTGAGAGTGTCATTAACGACCCGAGGTGCGCATAGCTCAACTCGATCAAATTTTGAGGGAGAGGTCTGATTTCAATGTGATTCTCATATTTTGGGTCTTCAATGTTTTTATATATAATTTCAAGGTCCTCAATGATTTTAATCTTCTTTTCTTTAAGAATGGCAGTTATAGTTCCCGCAATGATTTTAACCTTCTTGTCTTCAATAATTGCATTATAGTTTCCATACTGAACGTATATGATTTAAACTTGATGTTCCAAGGTTTCACTCGGATCCGAGTGTTGCATAAAATCTCTAGGAACACTCCAAATTCTCTCGATTCCCCGTACTATTTGGAGGGATATTTTTATGGATTTAGTTATTAGATTACCTAAATCGGGCAACAAGTCCGTCATCATGGTGGTAGTAGATCGTGTTTCCAAATATGCTCATTTCTGTTCTCTTCAACGCACATTCACAACATCCAAAGTGGCTCAGATTTTTATGGATAATGTATTCAAACTCCATGTCATGCCTCATTCTATTTTCTCAAGAATTGTTCAGGAGGGAACCCAATTGCATCTCAACACCTCCTATTGTCCCCAGATCAATGGAAAAATTGAAGCTATCAACAAGTGTTTGGAAACATATTTGCGATGTTTTTCATTCGAAAGACAAAATCAGTGGGTTCGGTGGTTACCCCTAGATGAATGGTGGTACAACACATCTTAGTGGTTACCCCTAGATGAATGGTGGTACAACACATCTTACCATACTACCACCTGCATGACTCCTTTTGAATCGGTCTACGGGAAAATACCACTGTCAGTTCTCTCATACATACTAGGTGTCTCCAAGGTTCAGGAGGTTGACCACAATCTTACATTCCGAGCAGCCATTCTTCGTACTCTCACAGAAAATTTGATCACAGATCATAATCGCGTGAAGTAACAAGCATATCAGGGTCATTCTGAATGTCAATTCGTTGAATGGGACTAGGTGTTTATTCGTCTGCAACCTTATAAGAAAAATTATCTCAAAACCAAACATTGTGAGAAACTTTCCCCCAAATTTTATGGTCCTTATAAAATTCTCAAGTGAGTGGGGCCCATGGCCTACCAATTAGCTCTTCCCAGTCATCTTAAGCTCCATCATGTTTTTCATGTTTCATGCTTAAAGAAAGTGATTGCAAATAAGTGTCTGACTCAAACCAGCCTCCCTGAGTTGGATAAAGAAGGCTCCATTTGGTTGCATCTACACGCAGTCTTGGACTAGAGAGACTGTCACCTCCATCAATGTACCATCAATGAAGTTTTAGTTCAGTGGAAAGATGCAACTCCAAAGGATTCCACTTGGAAGATGACTACCGTTATGCAACAATTTATTCATCTCTAGCCTTAAGGACAAAGTTTTTCTTCAAGGGGGAGGGCATGTTAGGGACCTAACCTCCCTAACCCCTCACATAGGTAGAATAATATATTTTCTATGTAATAAATGACGACATTAGTTTATAAGTCCTATTGAATAATGTGAACAAGTCTAGTGTAATAAGAATTAATATAAGCTTCCGCTTCTAGAAAGATCTTCCTCTAGAATGTTCTTTAGAAGATATAATTATTATAAATATGAGTACAAGGAATGAGAAAGACTTGTCTTGAGAATTATTATAATAGAACTCTACTCTGTTGGAGGTTTCCCCCTCGAAGAGGAAAGTGAACATTGATCTCATTCAACAAAGGTATTATTGTTGGTATTTTTATTCTCATTATTTTGATGTTTCACTGGTATTTGCTGCTATATTTCTGTTTTTGCTCAATATAATATATCTGGCACTTTACAAGGCTAGATTGTCTTCATTGAGAAAAATTCATTCCTTAGAGCATGATTCCCATGAAATCATTATTATTCATTTGGGTTTCTCCTAACATCCTAGGTCAATGTGGGCCTCAAGATTATAATCTTGCAACTCATTATTTCTCAATGACCATGCTAGTTCCATAGAAACCATATGCTTGCAAATATTGGGAAACATGTCTTTCATTTTATAGCATCAAATATGACACTGAAAGAGTGCCATGATAGCATTATAACTCATCATGATAACCAATAAATGTACATATTCTAAGCTAAATCAACATGTACATGCTCTAATCCAAATCGATATATAATATATTTTAAGAAATCACATGTCCTACAACAAGCATAAACATAATGTAATCATATTAACATAGTCCTTTATTTAAAATCACTATATCCATAAAAATGATAATGTCTCAAGATGTTTGTAATATATAAGAAGTCCCCCTAGATGGGGTGATAGGTAGGAAAATGTGAGATTTGACACAAGTTAGGAGCTCATGAATACTCATTCTTCTCTCTACCCTTGAGGATCCACTTGAAAAATTGAAGAGTATGAAGGGCTTTGTTATAATGTTTCTTGACTGGGTAGTGTGGCAACACCCCTATAGGTGAAGTAAGAATATTGTTTTTCGCTTCTACAATATTTTCGATATACTTTTGTTGGATAGAAGAGTATTGGGTCGAGGGAACATTGGTTGCAGTGTCCTTTTGTTAACCTTGTCATCGGATCGTGGAGAGGCTAAACTTTTTAGTATGAGAGATTACTTTGCGAAATTGATTTGTCAAGATAGTATTCAAAACTACCTCTGGTATCCTGTAGGGTTGACCCCCCAGAGTAATTGTTAGAATAATTAGAATTTTGAACTTTTATTCTTTTGTTTATGCCTCTTAGTAATAAAATTTCACCAAAAAACCTTAGGAAACTTCCTTTTAATTAAATAAATCTTGGGTCGTTATATATAAATAAGGTTCTTGCAATGTCGTCCCTCAATGAGTTGCACTAAGTTGATCAAACAGTTCGTGTGATCTCCGGAATATAAAATCCACCTGAATTTTAAAATAAAACCCTTAACAGTCACTTCGGAGCTTCGGGCTTCAAGAGTTTCAAGAAATCTAAACAATAAAAACCTAGAATCTACAAAGTCCTGAAGACAGTTCCTTGTGATAATTTCTAAAAGTACTTATGGATGAGTCATAGGAAACATGTCATTAAATCTTTTCTTGGGCTGACATGTGGCACTTGTTTTTAACATTTTTGTCATATTATTTGCACGATTTCAAATGACGTGTGTCACCCCTCCTTTCTTGACACGTCACTAAGAATGACATCATCCCTGCCACGTTACTCCAAGAGATTTCCCTTTAGGATTTTAAACAAAGATTGGGTTCACCACCACTGAAGTATCAAAGCGTCGGAGTATTGGATATCACAAAAAAGTAAAATTGTTTCAAAGAGATAATAAAACATTTAACAACTTTAATTAATCATGATTAAGTATTAATTACTCACTCCACAAATTCGGTATTGATTAAGTATTGATTAAGATTTCTCTTGTGCTACATCCAAAGCCCCCGAACGTTGAACCGCTGAAGTGCGAACCACACTTTTAAACAAATGAACTCTCGGAGCTCGAGAGCTCCAGAGTTTCGAAGCCCCGATATATATATAATGGTCCAAACATTTACTTTGGGAATTCAAACTTCGGAGTATTTCTATCATCCTTCATCCAAAACCCCCGACTACCGAACTTTCGAAGTACTTAAGGATAATACAAAATTTAAAGCATGATTAATTAAAACATAAAAGTGATTAATTAGAGATTATCTTCTCTAGGAATTCGGCCCTCACGAGATTTCTTCCCTCTTAAATTCAAAACCTCCAAATGTCGAACTGTTGAAGTATTAATGACATTTATGATTGGATAAAGTTAAATATTTGAGTAAATATTGTGATTTGCAAGGTAATAAATTCCATTAGATTTTTAATAATCTCTCTGTCAGTAAATCAATACGGAGATTGATAGACTTTATGAATAAAACATTTTGAATCTCAAGTCATTTTACCATTTGCAATTATAATTTTTCATTCAGTAATTAAGAGCTTACAAACTTCTCTTGTTACATGAAGGTTAATTTCATTTCCCTGAGGATTATGGCGCCATGCAAAGCTGCAAATAAGAAATATGCATCATCAGATGATTCCAATCCAAACATAGACATTCTATCATACACCACTTCACGAATTAAAGATGCCATCAAGTCTTGGAAGTAGGTCTATGATATCCTAGAACATGAGATTCTTATCTTTCCAGACAATTCTGCTAAGGAAGAAGAACAATCCTGCTAAGGAAGAAGAACAATCCTGCTCAGTCAAGCTTAGATTGGTAGAACAGTTGGAACTACATAGGATTGTTGCATGAACTAATATTTTACCCTATATTGATATGATAATATGGGCTCTGGAACACGTCGACATTCAAACCATAAGCGTTATCAATTATCGAAATAATTTCTTTGGCTCTTTTCGACCGGAGGACCTACATGTAATGCATAAACTTTATTCTACACCCAAATATACTTACAATGCAACATTTCTTGTGGATTTTAAGAGAAAATAATGCACTCAATACGATAGAAATGGTCATGATATAATCAAGACCTGGTGGGGAAATCCTTCCAAGTGCAAAACGAACGCTCATGGCATGTATTCCTATTGATTATTTGGGTTGGTTTTCATTGATGTCAACCTTTGAAGAAAGTCTGGTAGAAAATCATGGTAGCACAAAGGTTTGGCTAATGGACCCAAGTTTGTTTGTTGTAAAATGGTATGAGTTTTAATATATTTGAAGGTAATAATATTTTTTATGGATAGTACATGTCATTATGTTTCCGGTGGTATGTGGAATGTCACATAACTCCTAACGGCTAGAGAATTATGGCCATGTGAAGTTGGAGAACCCTCATGAGTAATCTAGAAACCCCAAAAGGTCAAAGTAGTCAAAGTGGTTGCAAAGAAGAAATTGTTTAAATAATAAAGTGAAGTGATTAGTGTATTATAAGTCAAAGTGGATACAAAATAAATTATTTAAATAATAAAGTTAATGGAGAAATTACTAAGTGGACAAGTGGTTAGAAGTGGGTTAGCCCTAAAATAAGGAAAGTGGTTTAAGAGATTTTAGAAGGTGAATAGTAAAGTGAAGTGATGAGTGTACTGTAAGTCAAAGTGTATACAATTTTTTATTTATTTAAATAATAAATTTAATGGAGAAATTACTAAGTGGACAAGTGGTTATATGTGGATTAACCCTAAAATAAGGAAAGCATGTTAAGATGGTTAAAAGGTAACCCTTTGAGGAAGCTACATGAAAGTATAAATAAGAGTCAAGGATCTCTCATTTTAATTACACTTGAGCATATTGAATATCTACAAGTGACTTAGGTAACCAAAGGATATGTAATCCAAATTTTAGAGGGAAGGTGAAGTAAAGAAGGTTGAAATTGAAGGGAGGATAAATTATTTCGATGATGCTTTCTAAGGTATGTTATTTACAGGTCATCTCGCCATTTTCGCAATAAAGATTTTTCTAGAATGATTCAGATCATGAAATTGGGAGCCCATTGAGGAAACATATCCAAGTAGCTATGATACAAAATTCATCTTGTGTTTCATTGTATTTTTTGAGTTACACTCCGTAGAAAACAGGGCTTGTGGCTAGTCCTGAAACTACTCTAAAACAAGTGTTTCAGGTAAAAATGTCATAAATTCTTCATAACAGATCCCAATTCTGTACAAAAAAATGTATTGGTTAGAGTACAATCTCTAGTATTATGTGTACCATTTTCCGATCCATACAACAAATATTCCATGCGGGGCATGCTATACAAGTTTGCTCTCTAGAATAAGCCAGAATTCAAGAAGGTATGCCATTTTTGCTATAACTCCTTTTCTGAGAGGTTCCAAATAGTGAAACCTAGAGGAATTGCATAAAAGACATTGAAGAAAAGTGTGTACTATTTTTCAGATCTTTATTCATAACAGGTACATATTTATGATTATTTCAAGTTAGGGTTGTTGACTAATCCAAAATTAGTCATGTGAGACTAAAGTAAAGTTTGATTAAAATGATAGTCTCTTGTTGTTAAAGTTAAGGAAGGTTTGAAGGTATATTATAGAGTTACAAATCAGATTTGGATGATGAAATTGATGAGGGATTTTTGGTTAAGGTACAGATTGGTGCATGGTTGATGCACTTGTTTATGGTATAGGTTGATTATAGGTTGTTTGGACAGGTTATTGTGACAAGATATTTGTACAGGTTTGGTGCATGTTTTATGCATTTGTTTATGGTATAGGTTAAGGTACAGGTTGATGTATGGTAGATGTTGGCACAAGCTATTGGTATAGGTTGTTACAGTTTGACTGGTAGAGGTTTATAACATTATATCTCATAGTGATAGTGTGAAAGTGGTTCCATCATTCTACTTATATTTCAGGGTGGTTGGACGGGGAAAGGATAGGTGGTTTTAGCCACCTTTCAGTTGTAGCCAAAGAACATAGGGGGTTGTAGCCTTCTTCTGGTTGTAGCCAGAGAATTGGGGAGTTGGAGCTTCCTTTAGGTTGTAGCCTAAGAAACTACAGGGTGGGAGCCTCCTTCCAGTTGCAGCTAGAAAACAAAGGAAGTTGGTGCTTCCAATGAATGTAATTATTAAAGACATATAAGAAAACACATTCTATGGTTTTCTCCCACTTTGGGTTTCCACATAAAAACACCAGTGTACTGTGTTTGTGTATAATTTCTCATTTGTTCATTGTTTATTTACTCTGCAACTATTGGATAATAATGCTACATTGATATAACACTTGCATTTTGTGGTTAAAAAGGATTATTTCTTTATTACTAATTCACCCCCCCTCTCAGTAATCCAACAATTGCACAATGTCCTTGGATTCTTATATATTATATACAACCATGATGCTCTGTTGTTTATTTGGGAGAAAAAACCCTGCACTATTTGAAGTTGAGTGGGTGGCTATAATTAATGAAGTAGTCGAAGGCTATGTTTTCAACTGGGAAAAAATGTTATCGGAAAACCTGGCTAAGGAGTTTGTTGAGTAGAAATCATTGAAATCAAAAGGGAAACATACTCTTTTTTACATGCACGCATACATCATCAATGCCATTTTCTTCATGACCCCATTTCCCTTGATGAACTAGGGTTGGACCCTGGCTAGTTTTGAGCCTATACATTTCTACCACTCCAAACTATGGGAAGAAAATGGTAAGGATTTATTTTATGAGATCTTTCATAATGTAGTGGTACGTATTCATGTAGCCATCTATGGCCACCCACCGCCCAGGATTTTAGAGAAGATTATGGGAAACTTAGGCACATTTGTAGACTGGTACATTGAAGAGAACTTCTCTTACATTAGAGTGTTTGGTTTCTCTGTTCCTCCTCATTCCCTTCCAAAATGTTTACCTAACAATATGGTGTGCCAAGAAGTGGCATACCAAATAGTAGAAGGAGGAATCACTAAGGAATTGAAATCGACTCAGAAAAAGGTATGGCCAACTTTTCCCATTCGGGTTGGTATGTTTACATTGTTAGATTTTGGTCATACCAAAGTCAACGTTGCAGCCTTGGAAGATGTCAAATTAGTTGACATTGAATTCAAAAGACATGATCCTCAAAATATGGTAGAGAATAATTTGGCTCAATTCAAAATGAAAATATATATCCATGAAGAGTCTCCTTATGATGAGGCTTTTAGGGGAGCTAGATCCTATGAAGAATTTAAAAATAGATTTCGGTCTCTGCCTCCTAAACAATAGGCTAGTTTCCTTAGTTTCCAAAAGCATAGACAAAACAACTTGCCTAATATTTTACAATATGATTCAAGGCCCATTCCATATTCATAGGAAGTTAAACCCATATAATCTCAGTTGAGTTACTCCACTGAGAACAAAACTGAAGTATTGAAGAGTTCAGATGGGTTATTTAAAGAGATAAAGCATCACTGCTAGGTTTAAATGATCAGCATATATTAGCCCACTATGAATATTTCATGAAGCAGGGACAATTTTTCCTCCCTTCAATACCAATTACTTTTTTGTCATCCCAAACGCAACATGTCTAGAAAGCTCCACCACACATATATCTCATATTCCTCATTAACTCCTTTATCGAACAGTTTTGAAACTCCTAGTTCGAAGGTCATTCATGTAAATGAGCTTACTCCTATATTTCCTAAAGAAATGCTTCCCTCAAGTTTCTTTTTCAACAAGAAAAGGAAATCTATTTTAAATAAAGAATCTCGACAAAATGATGGAGTAGCTACCAAAAGGAAGAAAATAGTGTATGATGGAAAAAACCAAAATGATCATGAGTTTGCCAAAGAGGTTGCAGATTCACTAGGGGCCTTCGCCATTGCCAACCAATGGTCAGTGGATAATCTGACCAAGCAACTGCAAAAAAAATCTCTCTTGGTGGAACAATTATAGAATGAAATGCAAAGCACATAATAGGTTGTCAGGAGCAGAATGAATCATGACATAGAGAAAATCAGGTTAAATTATCAGCAGCAGATGACGTAGTTCCATGAGAAACTCGAGATGATTTACTAGAATTCACAGACCAACAAAGCCATGATTACTCAGCGGGACAGTTTGATAGAATGTTTTCATGCCAAATTATTCCTAATGGAGAACACAACAATAGAAAAAACTACTTTCAAAGAACAAGCATCTGAAATCAATGAGATGCTAGAAGTTCTCTAGCAGGATCTATATCAAAAGGTGGATATTATTCAGAAATACTATCAAACAATAAATAATTCTCTGAAAAGTATTTATGTGAAATAAAATGATGCCAATGTGGCTAGATCCAAGTTTTAGGAATTCATTATATGGAGCCAGAAATCCAATATCCCTGGTTTCACCCCTTTTTCACAATATGAACAAGTGAAGGGTGAAATGGCATTGAAATTTTGGGAGACGAACCTAGAAGAAAGAAAGAAGCTTTCCAGAGAGGCAAAGGAGATGCTTTCGAATACCCTATCTTCTGTAGAAACTAAATTGGTTGAATTTGAAGGAAATGATATCTCATAGGTATTGGGGAAGATTGAAATAGAAATGAATAAGGAAAACTCCAAAAAACATAAGGAAACTATTCAATCTGTCATCTAACAAATGAACCAGATTGATTTTCTCAAGATTAATGAGTTATTGGTGAAGCCTAATTTACAGTATCAAATTACATCCCAGGCAGTAAAGAAGATCCAGGAGAAGCTACCATTAGTACACAATAATGTATTTGCCTTCGAATTGAACGAGAACATTGAACCTTCGAGATTTGTGGTAGCCTTGATGGATATGTGTACCCAATTCAATGAACAGAGGAAAGAAAGTGCATCTAGAAGAAAATTAAGGAGCATATGAAGCGCCAATACATCAAACCATAACTCAACAACATCTGCGGGTTTTTTTTTCCATTCGGATTGTATTCTATATTTAGAGAAGATATTGTGGAAATTCTAACTACTTTTAGTTGAGACAATTTTTGTATAAATAGATAGATCTTAGATCTATTTCGAGATGCTTCTGGCCTAATGTGAAAGAGAGAACTTATTGAATATTAATACAAGAGAAGACAGAGATTCTAAGTCTCGTTTCATTTAAGTTATGTGTTTTCCCTATGTTTCCATCTCTTATTAGTTTTCTTATGTAGTTCTTGAAGAGTGAATGATTACAATTTAGTAATACATATACTATGATCTTAATACATCAGAAGTCCATTCAGTTACAATTTTTCCTTTCTTCTTACTGTGAGTAAAAACAAGACTTGTTATCTGTGTGAATTGTTGCATTCCTAATCTTCTGTCAAGAGTACATCTTCTATTTTTATTTTACTTCAAATAAGGTAAGACTTATCTGTAATTGATACCTTGAATTATTTTAACAGTTTTGTCAATCATTTATACATAATTTGAAATCAAATTTATGACTCAGATAACGAGATATTGCCTCTGTACTGTCTTATCATAAATTTTACTTTAAGTTATTTCTCAGAAAACTGAAGGTAGAAGAAAGAACTTATAAAACATTTCATTTAAATCTTTTATTCTTGACATTATTCTTCGAGCCTAGAATCAATCTTGGGAACAACATGATGCAAAAACATCGCTCCACCTTAGAAATGCACTAGAATTCCATCAAATCAACACACATTTCATAGAGGGAGAGGCATCGAACCTCCCATTTTTAAATTCGAAATATGATCCAATAAAGATTTTGTGTTGTAATGTCGTAAGAACCAAGCCATGACTTTGTACAGGTAGTGGATAGGGTCTCCTTAATGGTTGATTGTAAACAGGTCTAGATCTAAGTCAGGTCTATATCTTCATTTATGTAATGAGTCGTAGGAGTATGGTGTTTTAACTAAGACATTGATGGAACTAAGGCGGTGAAGAGGATAAGCTCATAGAGCCCTCCTCTCTAAAGGAGATATATCTTTGAATCTAGGTCTTGGAAGCAGAAATCAAGATAGATTTATGTTAGGATGTAGAATAGTTCTAGGATAGAGCTTGAGAGAACTAGGACTCTATCACAGTCTAGTTTTTGTAAACATCTGTATCGACACACAAAGATAATAGAAAAGCGGTTTTTCCTTCACATGGTGTGTTTGTATTCTTGTGTTCATTTTTATGCTTGTATATGTCATTCATGTTTGAATGTGTTAACTAGTGAAGTATTGAATAAGTTTCAATTGTTTCTCTTATATGAGTTTCGAGTGCAAGGAGTGCACATTGTTTAGAAGGACTGCGTTGACAGAGGTGAGTTAACCTCAGAGAATCTCAGGAGAGATATCGTTGAAACTTCATCAACATAAGTGCAAGGAGTGCACAGGAAGAACTCTGTGTTGAGTTCAAAGAAAGGAAAAGTTATAGAACACTCTGTACGAAAGAGTTTTGCAAGGTGTGCATGAGTAGAATATCGCTAGGTGGGCATGAAATTTTCCTTTGAAAGGTAAAAAAAGGGTTGAGACCCTTAGGAGACTGAGTAAATAGAAAATATCAGAAGAGATAGCGCAAGGAGTGTGTAGGAGACATACTTATTTCAAGTCCTAAATATCAAAAGAGATAACTCTTTCAAGACCGAGGTCGAGACCCAATTAGTCAGGCTCGTAGAAGGAACAAAGAATAGAGCCTTTGAATATTTACAAATTCTTCCAATCCAAAAAGAAATCGAAATCTTGGGAGGAGGAGCGAAAACATTCATCATATCTGATGTTGAAAGAAGTCTGGACCATTAGATCAATGTCCAGGGAAGCAAGATGAGAGCATAGAGGAGGAACAGATCCCAACCATAGGATCTGAGTGTAGAAGATCGAAAACCATCTGATCAAGGTAAAGTGCATGAGTTTTAACCTTTCCATGCCCAGGAGGATTGACTTGCCAAAGTACCTAAGTCCCAAAGTGGTTTGGGACCATCCATTGTCAAGAGATATAGGTGGCACAATATCCACCACTTCAGAAGTTTGTGGATGAGGAGGAGGTGAAGTAGATGAAATAGAATCTTGGTCATTGATCGCTAGGAGATACGTGTCATCAGATCAGAGGCTTTGGGAAAATCACTCAAGAGTTTTAGTTGAGAGTTGGATTCTCCCGAAACCCGAAGTCTGAAGTGAATCTGGACCGTGATATCCAGAGGGATGTCTAGCGATGGATCACAAGCTTCGGATAAAATAATTTGGGTTTCAGTTGAGATTTGAGATTCCCAAAACCCAAGGTCTGAAGTAAATCATAACCATCAGATTAAGGGGGACACATGGAGCAAATCCATGGACTCCGGGTAAAGACCCAAAGTGAATTTGGACCGTCAGATCCAGAGTGACATGGAGCAAATTGATGAATTCTTCGAGTGTAACTAGCTCCTCTTGCTAGGCTCCTCTCTACACATGACCTTGGGCTATGACCTTGGGCTTAATATCCTAGGCACTTCGTGAATTTGCGCTTCACGTTCTCTCGATTATGCCCTTCACAATTTTCCAGAAATTTGAATCTGCGAAATCCTTGGATCGGATCAAAGGTTCTCAATGATCCACAACTAACGACTGAGATCTCATGATGTCTGCGAAATTATCGACGCGTTTCTTTCGATTCATGATTCTAAGAATATTCTTATCTTCTACCACGTTCTCTCCTCATAATCAATGGCTTAAATCAACTCGCAAATTCAGACTTAGCGAGTTTCTGATTCTCCTATCTCTGGTTTTCTTGATTTGCGAATCATCGAAGCATTGTTTTTTCATCATGTGTCCTGCCTCAATGGACAGTCACAAATGCCTCGCGAGTTTGGAGCAACAACTCAGTAGTGAGACTACAGAAATGGAGTATGCAACAAGGTGAAAATCTAAGGCTAAAAGAGATGGAGAAGATAGAAAGGGGGATCAAGTTGATCTAACCATTGATAAGGAAGAAGAAAACAACCTGGGGGATCAGGTTGATCTTCCCTTTGATATGTATGAGGAGGAAGAGTTGTAGCCGAGAAGACTGCATAAGGAGAACCAACCGTTGGAGAAGTTGGACGAGGTGATTGAGAAGATAAGGGATCTTATGTTGAATTAAACACAAGAATTTGTTAGCAGGAGGAAGCTGAATAGGGGAAAACTTGCAAGATCAACAAGAAAGATGCAACAACAATAGAAAAGTAGTGGAGTAGGAGGAAAGATCCAAAGGAGAGTTTGGGATCCAAGAGGGTTTCAATAGAGATGGAGAGATCATGAGCATGATCTCATGAATCTTTTGCAACAATAGATTATGATGCAAGAGAATCGCTCCACCTCAGCAACGCGCCAACATTCCATCACATCAGTGCACATTTCAGAGAGGGAGAGGCACCGACCCTCCCATTTTTAAATTCGAAATATGATCCAATACGGATTTTGTGTTGTAAGGCTGTAAAAACCAAGCCATGCCTTTGTATGGGTAGTGGATAGGGTCTGCTTAATGGTTGATTGTAAACAGGTCTAGATTTGACTCAAGTCTGGATCTTCATTTATGTAATGAGCCATAGGAGTATGGTGTATTAACTGAGACAATGATGGAACTAAGGTGGTGCAGAGGATAAGCTCGTAGAGCCCTCTTCTATAAAGGAGAGAGATCTTTGAATCTAGGTCTTGGAAGGAGAACTCAAGATAGAGTTAGGTTAGGAGGTAGAATAGTTCTAGGAGAGAGCTTGAGAGAATTGGGACTCTGTCGCAGTCCAGTTTTTGTAAACATCTGTATAGACACACAAAGATAATAGAAAATAATTTTTTCTTTCACATGATGTGTTTGTATGTTTTTGTTCATTTTTATGCTTGTATATGTCATTCATGTTTGAATGTGTGAATTGGGGAAGTATTGAATAAGTTTCAATTGTTTCTCTTATATGAGTTTCAAGTGAAAGGAGTGCACATTTTCTACAAGGAGTGTGTTGATAGAGGTGAGTTAACCTCAGAGAATCTCAGGAGAGTTATTGTTGAACCTTCATTAGAAAAAGTGCAAGGAGTGCACAAGAAGAACTCTATGTTGAGTTCAAAGAGAGGCAGAGGCAAGGTGTGCATGAGTAGAAGATCGCCAGGTGGGCACGAAGTTTTCCTTTGAAAGGGAACAGAAGGGTAGAGACCCCTAGGAGACTGAGTAAATCGAAAATCGTAGAAGAGATAGCGCAAGGAGTGCATAGGAGATAGACTTATTTCAAGTCCTAAAGATCGGAAGAGATAATGCTTTCAAGAGAGAAGTTGAGACCCAAGTAGTCAGGCTCTTATAAGGAAAAAAGGCCGTAGCCTTTGAATATTTATGAATTCTTCCAAGCCGGAAAGAAATCGAAAGCTCAGGAGGTGGAGCGAAAAAACCCATCATATATGTTGTTGAAAGAAGGATGGACTATTAGATCAGTGTCCAGGGAAGCACGAGGAGAGCGCAGAGGAGGAACAGATCCCAACCATAGGATATGAGCACGGAAGATCAATAATCATCCGATCAAGGTAAAGTGCATGAGGTTTAACCTTTGTGTGGCTAGGAGGATTGACTTTCCAAAGTCCCGAAGTGATTTTGGACCATCCATCATCAAGAGAGACAGGTGGCGCAAGATCCACAACTTTGGAAGTTTGTGGATGAGGAGGAGGTGAAATAGATGAAATAGAATCTTGGTCATTGATCACTAGGACATACGTGTCAGCATATTATAGGCTTTGGGGAAATCACTCGAGAGTTTTAGTTGAGAGTTGAAACTCTCGAAACCCGAAGTCTGAAGTGAATCTGGACCATGAGATCTAGAGGGATGTGTGGTGACGGATCAGGAGCTTCAGATAAAATAATTTGGGTTTTAGTTGATATTTGAGATTCCCGAAACCTGAAATCTGAAGTAAATCATAGCCATCAGATTAATGAGGACACGTAGAGAAAATCCGTGGAATCCAGGTAAAGACCCGAAGTGAATTTGGATCGTCAGATCGAGAGTGATGTGGACAAAATATGTGAATTCCGGTTGAAGACCCGAAGTGAATCTTAGTCGTCCGATTCAAGGGGACACGTGGCAGAAAACCGCGCACATAGAGGGAGAGTGAAGGTTGAAAGTTGATTTTTTTTTAATCCCAAAGACTTGAAGGGATCGCAGTCGTCGATCTGTGGGAGGCATGTGTCAATATATCGCGAGCTTCAGATAAATGAAATTGGGGAATAGAAATTTGAGAACTGAGATTTTCGGAGTCCGAAGACACGAAGGAGATCTTGATCGTTAATTGAGAAGGAGGCCAAAGGACCGTTGATCTCACTGAATGGGCCAAATTCCTAAAGTGGAAGCAGAGCCATTAATTTAAAAGGACACGTGTCAGCGGATCCTCCACTACAAAAGAATATCATGCGAAGGAAGTGGAGAGTTTGAGAGTTGGAAACTCGCAAAGTTCTAAATCATGAGGTAGTCGTGACCATCCATTGAGGTAGGACATGTGATGAAATATTAACGCTTCACTGATTCACAAATCGAGAAAACCAGAGGTAGGAGAATCAGAAACTCGCTAAGTCTAAAGTCGTGAGTTGATTTTATCCATTGATTGTCAGGAGAGCACATGACACCAAATAAGCATATTCGTAGAATCGCAAATCGTAAGAACTACATCAAGCAATCCGTAGACATCGCGAAACATGAAGGAGATATCAGTCGTTAGTTGTGGATCATTTAGAACCATTGATCTGATCCAAGGATTTCGCAGATTTAGATTTCTAGAAAATCGTGAAGGGAAGACTAAAGAGAACGCGAAGCACCGAGGATATTAAGCCATGAGTCATAGCCCGAGTTCATGTGTATAGAGGATCCTAGCAGGAGGAGCAAGTGTCACCCGAAGAATTCACCGATTTGAAAATCAAGAAAGGGGAGCAAGTTGCTTGCGAAAGTTCTAAAGCACGAGATCGCGAAGGGAGATGGCCCACGGTCATAGTCCGGTTTCATGTCGAAGGAAGGGCCTTATCAAAAAAGAATATAGCACCCTAAACTTTGATATTTCATAGGCGCGAAGGGGAAGGTCATGGGTACCATAAGACCGACACCAGAAAGCTGAAAGGGCTTGTGTGTAGATATAGCATGAGACCATCAAGGTTTTAGAGAGTCGTTCGACTCAAGAGATCCGTGTAGCCCTATGTGGGAGTAGGGAGGATGCATCACAACAACTTTTTGGCATCGTTGTCGGGGACAGAGAAACAAAATCATTTTTCCCTAGGAGAACAATAAAGTTAAATTTTGGTATTTGATGGTGAAAAAAGATTGAATATATGATAAGGTTCGCTTTATATTTCACCTGGTGACTCCATTGTAGGCAAAGATGGAACTCTGTAAAAAAAATACCAGGAAAAACCCAGACGAAAAGCAGACTACGCCAATTTCGGATACCGAAAATTTGTTGAAACTGAAGGGATATATAAAACAAACTCCTGCATCAGCATGTAAGATCTACCAACCTAAGGTTACGCAAGTTAATGTTAATATTCCCGCTAAAGAAATAAGTCTTAAATAAAAATATCAACAAGTTCATTTTGCATAATCATCAACAAGTAAATTTGAAGTTAAATTAGAAACTCTGTAAGGAATTATTCCTAAAGTAAAAATTGAAATTATCCAGACCACCCCTATCTCGCTGATAGATACTTTTACCAGCGAAAAAAAAAATCCTTTTCAATCCCTAATATCATTTGTACACATTTGATTCTTTCTCTTCCCGAAGTAAAAGTTTATGTTTCCAAAAACCCTGAAGATTACTTTTTATACTCAGTTTCATCCCCTATTGTTTTTCCTATCTATACATTTGGTAAATATGAGAGATCGAGTTCAAGTTATTTTTTTCCCCCTCATTTAGATATTCCAACACCTTATGATCATCTAGATGAACTTTGTTCACACCGTCCCGAAGAAATCGAAAGTTTGGTAGATTAGACTTTTGAATTTTTTGATAATCTCATGTTTAGTCATCGAATTTATTCTCCTAGACTTTCAATGGATGGTGTTGAAGGTGTTGAAGGTGGAGGGGTTGGTGGACATGGAGATATACTAGTTCATCCTCCAAGGATATTTTCCAAGGTCGTTGCTAGATATGCTCCCTTGGCTCTTCTTTCTATCCTACATGATTTACCTGAAAATTGCATGAAGAGCCTCCCTAAATTCACGGGTGAAGGGGATTTGATAGCAACAGAGAATATAGCCTTTTTTGACCAATTCGCTGATATCCTTGGTATTGAGCATGAAGATGTTTACATGAGACTATTCGTACAAACTTTTGAAGAACATGTAAGAACTTGGTTCAGAGGACTTCCAGTGAACTCTATACCATCATATAATGATCTAGAAACTTCTTAAGGCAATGGGGTGAGAAAAAATATCATCTATATTACTTAACTGAATTCTAAGCCTTGAGAAAGAAAACATCTGAAACAGTCTTAGATTTTATTCAAATATTTAATAAACTTTATCACAAGACCCCCGCTGATGTTAAACCTTCTCAACTAGCTGCAAAAGTCACTTTTGCAGGGGATTTTGATTTTGATTTTTCTCTACTTTTGAGAGAAAGAAGAGCCACTACATTAGAAGGGATGCAAGATGATTCTATAGAGATTGAATCCAATATGATGGAATCCAGAAAGTTAAAAAGTAAAGTTGAGATGGGAACAAGATAACCTAGGCATTTTAAAGAACAAGCAGGGCCCTCTGGCTTTGGAAACATTTCTTCAGAGGAAAAAATGGATGAGATGGAAAAAATTATTAAAGACTTTTCAAACAAAATTTCCGGGATGGAAATGGAAAAATCCAAACATGATCCATACGCTAAAAATCAATTCAGGAGAAATCATAACATAAATCCTCAGATACAACAAAGGAAAATAAAATATGAGGAACAAAAGATTCAAGCTCCTTTTAAAATTGAGAATCTCATACAGGGAGATGAGGTGAAATATTATGACTAATTAGATGAATATCTAAAAAACATCAGTGATGATGATATTAAGCCTCACCTAACCAAACAAGATTATGAGAAATCCTTGGATCTAGAATCTCTATTTTATGATGATGAAAATATCAACAATTTGGGAGAATATTCATACAAAGGTCTCGTTGATTCAATGATGGTCGAGCTCCAACATAAATATGATTTGAGGCCAAGAGAAAAAGTTCTATAAATAATCCACCAAAAAATATTTTATCACGAAACAAACCAAATGAGTCAACAGTTACAAAACCATCAATTGGAATATAAGTTGCCTGAATAAAGAAAGTTGAAACGAAATAAGTACATACTAAGAAGCTAGAAAATAAATAAGTCGAAGTTCAGACCGGGGAAATTGAAAAATCAATTCGGACTTTCAATCTAGAAAATGAAATGAATAAAATTAAAATTCCAATTCCTCTGGTTGAACTTGCTAGAAATCTGATCTATAAAAAGAAAATCAAAAAGCAATACATTTTTCTGTTGTTGAATGTCCAGCCAATCTTATCAACTTGCACGATGAGAAACCTACAATCATGTTTGGACCACACATTGAGAATAATAAATATTATGTTGCTCCTTTCTATATTGCACTGACTATGCACTATCATTTACTACACAATTTCATGTTAGACTCAGGAGATTCACATAATTTTATTCATAATATTATCATGGAAAAATTGGGCCTTCAAATTACCAGACCTTATCAAGATTTATACTCTTTTGGCTCTAGAAAGGTTAAGTGTCTGGGTATGATTAAAGATTTAGTTGTAAATATTTCTCAAGTTCTTGTGAAAAGTATTCTTATGGATGTGGTTGTTTCTGAAGTTCTTTTCAAGTATGATATGCTTTTATCAAGATCACAGGTTTCCAAGTTAGTAGGATTGGTCCAGTTAGACATGACATATGCTACAATTCCAATTTTTGGTGGACAATTTACTCGATTGTACAAAGAAACTAGACTGGATTATACTATAAGCGACCCCCAAAACCCTAATGACTATCTAGTCTATGTTGTTGATAAAGATCTAGGAAATTGTATATTATCCATAGACGATGATTTTGAAGAATGTATAGAAGAAGAAAATAAAAAAAAATAGAATTTTCAAAGAAAATTATAAAATTTAGAGGTGGGATGTGGAAAATATTCTTTGAAGGTACTTCATCTTGAGAAGGAGCAGGGGATGGAATTTTATTTGTGGCACTAGGTGATGTGTATTACATCCCTTTTTCCTATAGATTACAATGGGATATTGATTATACCAATAATGTGTGTGAATATGAAGATTTAGTTTTAGGATTTGAAGCTACAAGAAAACTAAAAATCAAACATTTGATAGTTTATGGTGATGCTGAGATAATTGTAAAACAAATAAAACAACAATACCAAGATTAAGAATTTGACATTAAGGTCTTATAGAAATTGTGCTTGGGATCTCATAGAAACTGTCTTCTCTTCTTTTAAAATCCACTCTATTCCCAGAATACATAAGCAACAAGATGACTTCTTATCCATAATTGTTGCAACTTTCGTACCACCTATTGTTTTGAAGTTGAAGTATCATATTGAGATGATACATAAACCTTCAATTCCAAACAATGTTAAACAATGGAAATTATTTGAAGATGATGAACAAATCAAGCAGTTTTTGGAAATGGTAGATGATTTTTCTGAGGGCCAAATTGATCAAGAAAATCAGAATGATCCTGCTTGGATTATGTAGGAAGGAGAAAATCCAGAAAAGTTCCAAGATAAAATTGCAAATCACCGAATGTTTTTAGTTAAAAAAAATCAAATTACCAAAGGTATTATCCCTCTAGAAAGGTTGTTTGACCAAAATGACATACCTTTAAAGTCTACTTTACAACCTCAACCTAAAGAAGTTGAAGATTGTAACGTAGGAACAAATGAAAATCCCAAGATGGTCAAAATATTTAAATATATTCTGACTCAAATAAAGAGTAAATATGTTGAGTTACTTAAACAATATAGATATGTTTTTGCATGGTATTACGAATATTTAAAAACCTATGATACTTCTATTATTGAGCATAAGATTCCCTTAAAACTTAGTATTAATCCTTTCAAGCAAGATATTAGACAGATAAACCCAATCCTTCTTCCAGTAATAGAAAAGGAGGTTAAAAAACTCCTTGATTCAAAAATCATTGTTCCCCTTAGATACTCTAAATGGGTGGCTAATTTGGTCCCTGTTGGGAAGAAGAAAAGAGAGATAACAATATGTGTTGATTTTAGGAACCTAAATCGGTGTTCTCTTAAATATAACTACCCCCTCCAAAAAATGGATCATGTTTTAGAGAAGGTGGTAGGGACTAACAAAATTTCTATGATCAATGGTTTCTCGGGATACAATTAGATTGTTGTTCATGAAGATGATAGAGAAAATAATACAATTACTACTCCATGGAGAACTTTTATGTGTGATAAAATGCCTTTTGGTTTAATGAATGCAGGAGAAAATTTCCAGAGAGCAATGGATATCGCATTCATTGGTGAGAGAGATAAGTTTTTATTTATTTATTTGGATGATCTGATAGTTTTTTCTGACTCCGAGGCAGAACATTTAGTGCATCTCAAACAAACTTTTCAAAAAAGTAGAAAGTTTGGGTTTTCTCTAAACCCAAAAAAATCACACTTTGCCATGCAAGAAGGTAAACTTTTAGGGAATATAGTTTCAAAGGATGAAATTAAAGCTGATCCTAAATGAGTTGAAGCTATTGATCTAATTAATATTCCTAGAAATAGAAAAGAGATTCAATATGTTTTAGGGAAAATCAATTTTTTGAGGATATTTATTCGTAATTATGCTTAAATAATCAAATTGATTATAGATATGCTAAAAAAGGGCAGCGAGGTAAAATGGATTGCAGAAGAAAAAACATCCTTCAAACGTGTTAATAAATCCATATGAGAAGCACTGATATTGGTAAGTCCTGACTATACAAAAGAGTTCTTAATCTTCTCCTATACATTTGAATATACTATTTCAATAGTGCTCCTTCAGAAAAAGGAAGATGGATTCGAACAACCAATATCCTTTTTTAGAAAAATCCTCAGAGATGCAGAGCTAAGATATGACATTCTTGAAAAACAAGCTTATGCGATGGTAAAGGCTCTGAAAGATTTCCGAACATATGTCTTGCACTCAAAAATAATTTCTTATGTAACAACAAATGAAATTAAAGATATATTGGTTCACCCAGACAGTGATGAAAGAAGAGGTAAATGGTTGGCTAAAATTCAAGAGTTTGATTTAGAAGTTAAACAAACCAAACTAGTGAAATCTCAAGGTCTAGCAAGGTTGTTAGCTGAATCAAATTTCAGATCTCTTTGAATAAAAAAATTTGAGTCTCATGATTCTCTCTTAGATATAGAGGAAATTGATGATCAAGTGCCTATTATTCAGATTGAAGATAAGTTTTTCTCCTCA
>SNQJ01S0143338.1:0-11601 GCA_010110895.2 Picea sitchensis
CAACCACCTTCTTCTCCTTTCCTCTGATATGATTTATGTAAAAGTCATACTCACTGAGGAATTCTAAACACCTTCTTTGTCTAGAATTTAAACTTAGTTATCCAAACAGATACTTCAGACCACTATGGTCTTTCCTCATCTCAAATATTTTACCCATAAGATAGTGTTTCCACATCTTCGAGGCATGCACTATGGCTACCAATTCTAAGTCATGAGTAGCATAGAGCCTTTCGTGCTCTTTAAAATTTCTTGATTCATAGCATACCACATGTCCATTATGACTCAAGACTCCACCGAGCACTTCCTTGCATGAATCCATGAAAACAACAAAGTTTGCATCTGAATCAATAATTCTCCAAATTGGCACACTTGTCAACAAACTTTTCAAGTGTTTAAAACTCCTTGCACAATCTGGAGTCCATTCAAATCACACACCTTTCTTCTGCATGGATGTGATTGGATGCACAATATTTGAGAAGCCTTCAATAAACCTTCTGTAGTAATCTGCAAGTCCCATAAAGGACCTTACCTCTACAAAATTTCTTGGTGTCGGCCATTCCTTAATGGCTTTTATCTTTTCCCGATCCACAAATATTCCTTCCTTGGAAATAATATGACCCAAATAATGAGTTTGTCACTGATAAAACGAGCTCTTGCTCAACTTTTCAAAAAGTTGATGCTCCCTCAATACCTGCAACACCATCCTCAAGTGTTTCTTTTGCTCCTCTTCATACTTTGAGTAAACAAGTATGTCTTCAACAAATATAATGACAAACTTATCTAAATAAATTCTTAAAACTTCATTCATCAAAAACGTGAAGACAATTGATGCATTTGACAACCCAAATGGCACCATTGTAAACACCATTGTAATGACCATACCATGTTCTGAAGGCAGTCTTGTTGATGTCCTCTTTCTTAATTATCACCTGGTGATATCCATATCTAAGGTCAATCTTTGAAAATGTTTGTGGGTCCTGTAGTTGATCAAAGAGGTCATCTATCCTTGGAAAAGGATACTTGTTCTTTACTGTTACTTTTTTCAACTACCTGAAGTCAAAACAAAGTCTCATTGTACCATCCTTCTTCTTCACGAAAAAAAATTATGCACCCTGAGGTGATACACTTGGGAGTATATACCCCTTCTTTATAATCTCTTCAAGTTGGATTTGCAACTCCTTCAGTTGTGGAATACTCATCCTATAAGGAGTCTTGGATAAGGGTGGTTCTCCATGCATCATATCTATAGAGAAATCTATATCTCTTTTCGAAGGAAATCCTGGTATATATATAAATGCATACTCAAATGCTTTTAGTATTGTGCATTCATTAACACTCAACACTTTATCCTTAGGTGCCTCTTCCATGTGTGTTGCAAATACTTGACATCCTTTCATGTAGATTTTCTTCAATTGCAAGGCTGAAACTTCTCTGATAGTTACGTCTCTTGGAATTCCTTGAACTATCCTTAAGTTCCCTTCCTCATCCAATCAAGTAAATTCCTCTAACAGTTCAAGACAACATGGTGCTCGTGCAACTAATCCATACCAATGAGGAAATCATATGAGCCCAAAGGTATGATATTCAAATAAGCTTTAGTGCGTAGTCCATTCATCTCTATTGGGCATGCCTTAACCATCTCATTAATTTTCCTTTTTGCTCCTGTAGCGAAATGCACCAACCAATATTTTCCAAGCTTGCTCCTCGACAATTGGAATCCTTCCATCATATTAGGATCTAGATAACTATGACTAGCTCCTGAGTCAATTAAAATAGAAATGGGTTTATCATTAATCTTACCTTCCACCTCGATCATGTGCGAATGAAACTCATCTTTCTTGTTATCCAAGGATGTGTAAATCCTAGGTACATATCTCTGCATGTCCTCAATTGTCGCAACTTATTGTACATTGTATGTAGTCCTTGCTTTATCACCTCTTTGAGGGAAATATATGTGCATATGATCCCCGTCACAACTCCAACATTGAATAGATTGATTCCTTGGCTTTTTCTCCACTATCTCTGTCATTCAGGACTCCTTGGGAGTTGTTTTTCCTTGTGTAGTATTTTTGAAAAACGGTGGCTTAGCCACCTTCTTCCTTTGTTCTATTTTTCTTTTCATCTTGTCTTACCAAGCCTTTTAGAAAGTCGGTCTTCCCCTTTGTTTCTCATAAATACACTTATCACATATTATAGTTTTCTCCAATGTCTTGGGGTCATCATATTGTATCTTATCACTGATAATTGAGGGAAACCCGCTCAGGTACCTCTGAATTTTAACTTTATCATCTTTTATGAATGTGAAATACTTCAGTAACTCTAAGAATATTATTTCATACTCGTCGATCGTTATACTCTCGAGCTTGAGTTCAAATAACTCCTTCATTTTCTTGTCATAGTATCTCTTGGTTAAGTATCTCTTTTGAAAATACCTCTTGAACTCCATCCAAATAATCTTCTTCTCATCAATGTGTTGCACCTGCACGAACTGATCCCACCACATTGATTCCTTTCCTTTTAGCTGATAGATGGAAATTCTCCCTTCTGCCTGCATAGATGAATTATGCAACTCGAAGTACATCCTCATACCCAACAACCAAGTCTCTACATATTCATCCTTCTTATGCTCACCATCAAAGGTTGGAGGCTTGATCTTATTCATTTCTCCCTGTAGCTTGTCCACCCCAGTCCTTTTCTTATGATTCCTGACAGGAGATGAACTTGAGCTACTGTTCTTACGAGGAAATCACTCTATGGCATGGGGTAAACCACAACAGAAGGAAATGATTGTTGAAATCAACTCTAATCTCAAGTATGTTATATAAACAAATATTCTAACAAGACAACATAAAGAGCCTACCTCATCTATATGTTTGATGAAGTCCACTTTTGAGCACTTGATTCAAAGAAATACACCTACAACTTATCCTCAACAACCAAGATACGCAAGCATATGGTGATAATATCTAAATTTATCACATATAATAGCATAATCCATCAATATTTATAACAAATATGCCCATGGAATAAAAATTCAAATATTTGGAAGACATTAATTGGACAAGAAAAGAGTATTGTTATTAAAATGTAATCAACAGAAGTGTATGAATGACAAACTTATGTGTCGGCACATTCGGAACAGAGAAACTAACTCCCTTCCAGTTGGGCCTCCACCAAATGCAAGCTCATATAAGAGAGACAATGAGGTTATTCGTCAAATAGGGAAGAACTTAGGGGTTGAATAATGTGTTCAGACTTAAAAGGAAAAAGGGATGCAGACTCAATATGAAGTGAATAATTTCTCCAGAGTAACTTTCCTCTCAAAATTGAATTCTTCTCCTCTTCTCCATAGCTTGGATAAGGTCCATTTATAGCCTTCAAATGGAACTGAAGGACTGATTCAAAACATTTCCAGTATATGGAAGGTCAAGGATCATGGAACTTGTGATGTGACATGGAAACCCGACACCATTTTTTAATTTTAGGCACAAAACCAAATGTATGCGGGTTGTAATGGTGCAACCTATGTATACGCATGTTGTATAGCTGTTAGGGTGCGTATATGTGGAAAAATGCAATTTTTAGATCTAGGAACTACAAAAAGGGACTTCAAGTCTGCATAGGGAAATGGAAAAGGCCTCCTAAGAAAGTTTGCATAGGGTGAGGAAAATCTTTCTATAACAAATTCCCCTTAATGTGTGAGGTCATAGGAGTATTTGTGATGGATGAAATATATTATAATTCCCAGAAGTGGAGTAATGGAGACCCAACTGGATGAACTAGTTGCTCATAAGAATATTACATTTCATAATGACTTTGTACACATGGCTTCCAACTTGAATTACACTGCAGATCCATGTGGAAATATACAAAATAGTTGTTCATGGCCATGAATAGGAAATACAAAAGTAGATACATGCCATAGGTTGTCATAGTCACGAACAAGTCCCAGTGAAAACCAATCTCAAAATTATTTGAAGATATATGTATACAATGGAGTACAATCCGATCTCTCATGATCACTGAAGTCATATAGGTACTGGTTCAATGAATGATAGCAATGGCTCAGGAAAGTTGTGACTATGAACTGATGTCTTCAAGTCTTCTACACGATCCGCCAAAGGTGCAGGTCTACATCATGTGAATAAAGGACTTGAGTTTGAACACAATGAGACTTCATTTGATTACAGGTCATTAAGGTATACTTTTAAAAAATGCAAGACAACCTACCGATGATGAAAGTATGTATCAAGGCACCGAGTACATTTTTACAAGTGTGGATAAAGGTATTGAGGTTGAACACTTTAAGAATCCATCAATCAGGAAACATTGATGTATTCCCAACTATCGATGGTGAGAGAATATGCCATTGATGACTGCAAGCCTCTAGGTACTCATAGGACTCTAAGTCTTGTTTCCAGAATAGATGGGTTGAATTCAATGGAAGGAGACCCTCTGAAAGGAGAGCAATAAGCCATCTCTCATCATTCAACACGAGGTACAAAGAAGGAGCTTGATGATTTGGAGGAACTCGAACGAAGAAAATGTTCATGAACCAACAACCTTGTGCATCTTTCGCATGCACCAGATGCAAGCAGTGCACGAAAAATACCCTCTAAATAGTAGCCAATACGGAAAATTGTCGACACAGGTGAGGAAACCACCAATAAGGCTAATGGAATACAAGACATTGCATGAATCCTAATGTGTGAATAGATTTCTTGTCCTTGAACACAAGAGAAATGCCCTAGTCAACGACCAATGAGGAGATGTCGACTGATGGGTTCAAGGTTACCTACCCATAAGGAAAGTAGGATTTGAGTGCATGGTAGGAATACAACTTCATGTAACTCTGATACATATTGAGGGAATAGATGACATGTAAAGTCAAGAGTTATGAGAAATGGTCAACACAAGCTAATAGACATCCTTTGAACAAGAGCATGAGACATATGGATGACTCTGCAGCATAGACTCAATGATGAAATTTTGTGATGCGGGAGGCACCAATCAAACTCTCCATAGGGACTAGAAGAGTAACCAATCGGGGGAATAAAATCTAAGTAACAAGATCAGCTTCCTAAAGCCATGCTAAACCCGAAATTTTTATGACAAGTGGACTCAAAAGTTTGTGTTGTGTTCAAAGGTTACATGACCACTGGCAACATAAGATAATACTCTTTTCTCGCCCGCCTTTTTTTTTTTTTCATAGAAAAATAAATGCTATGATACATAGGAGGAAACAAGTTTCATGAGTAGGAAACTGAGTCCAGTAGTGGAACATACCTATTCTCAATGCAAGGAGGTTCACGTGGGATATGGACAGTCGATGGAATGTTTCCTCTTAGGGTACAGGGTGTCAAGATGCAAAGGATATAAATAAGGCTTTGCTTGGCTGATGATGCAAATTGTTGAGATAATAAGCTTATAATGTGAAATCGTGAACTAGCAAGAGGCTCAATACTGCAAGAAAGAGGATGAGATGCAATTACAACTTAACTCCAAAGAATGTCCTTTTTCATAAATTTAATCCCCTAGGCTCGAAAAAGTATAAAACAACACCTAGGAGAACTATTCTAGCCACTAGTGACTAGAGTGTTCCTTTTTCGAAATTAGTCTACTTGGTTCGAAAAAGGGTTAAACTTACACCAAATAGACATCCTTTTCGATCAACTTTAAGAGTTTGAAATATACAAGTTCCATCGCCAATCTTTTCTCTTTTTGAGAGAGTCCGAAAAGAGATTAAACAAGACTCGGAGGATGTTGTTCTAAGTAGCATATAATGGGGGAGGCCAAGGCTCCCATGCAAAAATTATTTCAAAAGTCAACAACTCATAGATAGTTGACACAAGCTTGGGAAAACCCAAAGATTTCCAAGTCGAGGAGCATAAAATACTTGCAGAGGTTACCTTATCTACAATATATCAAAGAATTCCCCTTATCTGGAGGGGTGTAGAAGAAGGAAGTCGAGGCTCTACAAGATAATTCCAATCAAAGGAAACCACCCTAGGACTTGGAGGGAGCGTAATTGGAGAGAGTAGAATGCTCCCTTGTTCAGAAGGTATAGGACTAGAAATTCTAAGGACATGGTCGAAGGATGCATCACTCTCCAAAAGAAGAGTGGGATTGACCGAAGATTGCATCGGCAATGTCACTTCTTTAGACTTGTCACTCTCTAAGAGAAGACTAGGATCGACCAAATATTGCATCAGCAGGACCACTTCTTCAACCATTGATTAAAAAGGATGTGATATAAAAAGGTCAAGAGATGCATCACCCCCAAAAAAAGGAGTGGTGTCGGTCAAATATTGCATCGACATGACTACTAGTTGAACAGGATGCAAGACAAAAAGGTCAAGAGATGCATCACCTCCTAAAGGAAGAGGGGTGTCATCCGAATATTTCATTGACACGACCACTGTATCAATCAAATAATGACTAGAATGTTGGGAAACCAAATACGAATTAGAACCGAAGGGCCCCTAAGAAAGGACCATGCTTCTTGTACCACAGCAGTAGCATGGCACAAATGAGTAAGGTGATTCCCTTTAAAATCCTACAAAGGAACTTGGGATTACATCTTATACGTTTAGGCTTCTCAATTGTATGAATTCCCCTAGCATGCCTTGCAGTGGTTGGTGACATGATCCTAGCATGACTTGCAGAGGCTAGTAACAAATCTCCAACATGACTTGCAGAGGTTGGTGGTGAATTCCCAACATGACTAGTAGAGGTTGGTGATGAACCTTCAACATGACTAGCAGAGGTTGATGATGAACCCCCAACATGACTAGCAGAGGTTGGTGATAAAACCCCAACATGACTAGCAGAGGTTGCTGATGTATGTGTAGTGTGACTAGCAATGAATAGAGTTGTGCCCCCAACATGAGTTGCAGCAGCTGGTTGTTGGTCTCCAACATGAATTGTGGAGGTTTTCAACCAATCTCCAACATGACTAGTAGAAGTTGGTGATATAATTTCATTATGACTTGCATTGACTCGACTAGCGGAGGTTGGTTGCGGCATTTGAGACCAAGGTTTCAGGAAAAACTGGTTTTTAGAAATTGTAGGCCTGGAAGGGTTCTGGTATACACCATGGCCCTGTTTGGGAGGATAGTATCCTCCTCCAAACATATTCATAAAGGGTTGTAAGGGCATCGTCACCGAGGAAGCCGCTTGACAAGAGAAAGCAACATGATAAGGGTTACTCAGGTGAGGATATATGCTACCTCCAGACGAAGGAACTTCGTGAAGGGGTTTTCCCATACTATAAAACTGACTCCCCCCGGATTAAACACCAAGGGACAGACGACGGTCCTCCATGGGAAAAGTGTTCGTAGGAAATGACATAGAGGAAGAAGGATAGATGGATGGTATGTAATAAGTAGAATGAGCACCCATTTGAGCACTTGCTACTGGAAAAGTGAAGCTAGGATTGGATCGATAGGAAGGAATATTCCAACCTCCTACTGTAAGAGTTGGTTGAGGGATATGACTCCCACCAAACAAAAAGGGAGAATAAGGAGGCATCATTCCCCCAGACCCAAAACTAGCATTCACATAAGGCGATGAGACAGAGGATGGAAATTCTGAATACATGTCTCGCATATCAAGATAAATATTATTAGAGGCCCAAGGTACTGACTGAGTATCATGATTCTACATAGCACTAGGAAACACAGATGGATTCGTCCCCATGAAATGAGAAAATACCATGGGATGGGTACCGCTAACTAAGGGAGTCAAGGGGACTCCACTATCCATAATAATAAAAACTCATGACGCAATAAAAAAATCCTAAGGTCAACTAATAGTCAAAGAGCACACCAAAAATAAACAAAAGGTCAATATGCACACAAAAAGGGTAAAGTGGTTGAAAGGGGCCCCCCTCTCTAAAGTAGGTATGCCTCACCCAAGAGGGGATTAAGACTCCCTTCAAAAGATCAGAGGTATCATAATCAGTTATAAGGGCCCTCGTGGGCTTAACAACCAGTTGATTAGATCCCCCAAGAGAGGTAATCCTCCATAAAGGTTGTGTGTTGTCTGACCCTTATCTAACTCAGGGTAGCTGCAGAATAACCCCTACAAATAACCTATGTGGCTACCTATGTCAAGAAACTAAGTCACCAAGATATAACTGGTGCACAAGAGAATAGTCGTAAGTCAGGTCTACCTTATGGGGAGGGTAACAAAGCCCAAAATCTCAAAAGCACTGCCTCTCATAGAGGTAAAGGTACTAGAAAGACCCCCATATACGAATAGATCCCCAGAAATATCTTTGACACTAAGAAGGTATTGGAGGGATATCTCCTCAACCAACTTTGTGCGACCTCATGCTTAACTCTGGTGTGAGCGGAACCTCCTGGCGTCATGATTTATACAATGTATTTCACCACTCCCTTAGTCAGACACATATGTTGAGTTTAATAGCCTTGGAGAAGTTTACTCACAAAATCATATTCCAAGGCTCTAAATCTTAAGCTAGTTTGTGCACCCTAAAAAATAAAATCGTTTCTAATCAATTTTAAATTTATCATCGTTACTTTTAGTGGCTTTTCTTACTCAAAGGGTGAGGTCATGAAACTGATGATGTTATGACTCAGCAAGTAAAAGAAATGAATATGAATATGA
This sequence comes from Picea sitchensis, assembly GCA_010110895.2. Classification (NCBI taxonomy): domain Eukaryota; kingdom Viridiplantae; phylum Streptophyta; class Pinopsida; order Pinales; family Pinaceae; genus Picea; species Picea sitchensis. The sequence goes on from SNQJ01S0143338.1 coordinate 8,632, forward strand.
ATATAATCCAAACTCCTAACTTTAATTCCCAATAAATGATAAGCTTTTAAAAATGCAACTTTCAATTCAATTCTGCAATTTCAAATAAGATTCAATCTTTGCATACATGCACTAAGATCAATGATAATAACCCAAAAGATCAAATGCCAACAATGAAAAATGCATGTTTTTTTGTATTTTCAATATAAAAGAATGCAAATACAAGGACTGAACAACAACTTGATAGAAATACCCTATTGTATGTAAAAAGAGACAAACCAATTAGAATATCAAGAAGGAAACACCCATTCTAGGATGCAAGGACAACCAATGAAAAAGATGATGAGAAAGAAAAACCGCCCAAAAATTCAACCAAAGAAAGGGTTCCTATCAATCTGTAGGCACTTAATAGTCATGACAAAGAACTAAGAAAACTCAGAAACCATCAAAACTTACCCAACAAACATCAAACTCAGCAATCAAGCAAAAAAGGATGATGTACGCGACTGTTCAGGACAAAATTGTGTATATACGCTTCCTACAGAATGATAGCTCACATATCTACATGACTGTTAGGGAAAGAACCGTGTATATGTATTCAAACACTTCCAGGTTAAGGATAAGGCCAAGAAACTCGGACTCTAAATGAAAATAGGTTGTCAATCAATCAAACGACAAGAAACTCAAGATAAACGAGAGCAATCAAAGGAGAAAAACACTCCAAATATCAAAAAGAATATTCCCTCCCCAGTATGGTCACCAATTCTATTATGACGAAAATCACTCTATGGCATGGGGTAAACCACAATAGATGTAAAAGACTACATAAATCAACTCTAATCTCAAGTATGCTATATAAAAAAATATGCTAACAAGACAAGATAAATAGCCTACCTCGTCCATACATTTGATGAAGTCCACCGTTGAGCACTTGAATCAAAGAAATACACCTGCAAATTGTCCTCAACAACCAAGATACACAAGCATATGGTGATAATATATAAAGTTAGCACATAGAATAGAATAATCCATCAATATTCACAACAAATATGCCCATGAAATAACAATTCAAATATTTGCAAGGAATTAATTGGACGAGAAAAGAATATTTCTATTAAAATGTAATCAAAAGAAGTGTATGAATGACAAACTTATGTGTCAGCACGTTCGGAACCAAGAAACTAAGTCCCTTCCAGTTGGACCTTCACCACTTCAATCCTCCACCAAAGGCAAGCTCATATAAGAGAGACAATAATGTTCTCCATCAAATAGGGAAGATCTTGGGGGCTGAACAATGTGTTCAGACTTAAAAGGAAAAAGGGATGCAGACTCAATATGAAGTGAATAATTTCTCCATAGTAACTTTTCTCTCAAAGTTGAATTCTTCTCCCCATCTCCATAGCTTGGATATGGCCCATTTATAGCCTTCAAATGGAACTAAAGGGCCTGTTGACCTCCCATTTAGCACCAATGGTCAACTCATGTGCCATGAAGAGATGCATTGTCGGATGTAGTATTGTTGAAGACTTTTGGTTCTACAGGGTTGTCTTTGGCCCATCACTTATTTTTGTACTTGGAATTTCCGCACCCCTGCGTGGGTTAATAATGTAATAGGTCTTCATGATTCATGTCTAGGTCAGTTACCTTGGCATCGGTTCACTGGGAGAGCTCCTTTCACCGAGCGTTTTTTATCCTCATGTTATCATTGGGCCAAAGCCTTAATGATTTCCCTTGAGTTTTTCCCTCTCACTTTACATATGTCCTCCAAAGTGGTCAACGACGTTGCAGTGGGATTATGTTTTGGTTAACTATATAGGGAATTCATTGTAAATGACCATGCAAGATGTCATAGAAATTTTCGCGAAATTTTGTCGAGTCTAGGTTAGTTTTTTTTAAATTAATTAAATTTTAATTAAATTTTCCTAAGTTTGGAGGTTTAATTATTTAATTAATTAATTATTTTTGAGCAAATGTTGTAAAAATTGGATCCTTGGACTTTTGATAGGTGTATTTGTGCTCAAAATAAATGTAATATCTCCTCCTACATCCTTGGACCAAGTTTCAGCTCGGTCAGACAACTTTAGCCATGGGTTAGTCCACCTAGAGTGTCAGTCAGTCTATAACAACAATTTCAATTGCTAAAGTCTAAACATGGCATGATGTAAAAATTGTAATAATGAGTTAGATGATGTGAAATGTTGAAATGATGGTTAGAGAGAGACCCCCAAAGCATTACCTTAGCCTCCCAACCCTTTTCAACCTTGTCTAAACCCTTTTCCAACCCCCACACTCAAAAGTTGCGCCCCCCTAGGGGGATTGACATTTTTCACTTTTTAATTAAATTGTGACTTTGGTGTGGCCCCCTCTCATTGCTTTTCACTTCATTTAACTTTATTTTAATCCCTATTAGTTATCCTTATCACTCCACCTCACCCATACTTGAGTTTGGGTTGAATTTTGACCAAGGGGAGCGCTCTCCAAGAGAGTTATGCCCTCCTTTTTGTCTCTCCAATAAAATTTATGCCCCTCTTTGGCACAGATCCCATGCCTTTCTCTCATCCTTTTTTTTATCCCAACACTTCACACCTCTTCCTAACCTCTCATCTCTTCTCCTCATCCCTAGAGGTGCACCCTCCAAGAGTGGTGCGCCCTCCCATACCTTGAAACTCAACAAATAATTAATAAAAAATTATTTGAGTCTTTTCACTTGCCTTGGCACAAATCCCACACTTCCTACATGCCCTTGGATCTATCTAATTGATTTTTATACTTTTCTACACCCTAGATCTATTGTGAAAACCCTAGGAAGTGTGCCCTAGCCTAGAGATCTACTCTATTGCTTGGTGGCGGGCACTTGGCTTAGATCCAAGAGGGGTAGGTTTGCCTCTCCAAGTATAAATAGATCCCTTTTCTCTCTCCCAACTCACCATATCTTGATCTATTGTTATGCTACTTGATTTACAACTCTCTCTCTCTCTCTCATCTCATTCA
>SNQJ01S0143338.1:11611-29144 GCA_010110895.2 Picea sitchensis
CAACTTCTCCTGTTGACTCACAAACTGCAATGCATGATTATCATTATACAGAACAAATTCTTTTGGGATCAAGTAATTCCTCCACTTCTTCAGCACCTATATGATAGCATAAAATTCCTTATCATACATGGAGTATTTCAGCTTTGCTTCATCCAGCTTCTCGCTAAAATATGCAACTGGTCTGTCTTCCTGACTCAAGACCGCTCCTATGGCATATCCGCTGGCGTCACATTTCACCTGAAATATTTTCTTGAAGTCCGGCAACACCAACACTAGTCGTTCCATTATCTTCCACTTCAACGGATTTAAGCTCTTCTCAGCCTCTTCTGTCCAATGAAAAGACTTATGTCACTTCTTCACTGTGTCCATCATTGCTGCGCTGATTCCACTGAAATTCCTGATGAACTTTCGGTAGAAACTAGATAAACCATGGAAACTCCTCACCTCGAAAGCATTTCTCGGTGATGGCCAATTCTTGATCACTTCTACCTTGCTTGGATCCATCTTCAACTCATTCGCTGAAATAACAAACCCCAAATAAATGAGCTCTGTCTTCATGAATGAAGATTTCTTCATATTAATCAACATCTTCTCCCGCTGTAGCTTCCTCATCACAGTGGCCAAATGTTTCAAATGTTCAGCCCTTGTCTTACTGAAAATCAGTATATCATCCAGATATACGACAACAAACTTTCCGATGAATTCCCTCAGGACTTCATTCATCAGCCTCATAAATGTGCTTGGCGCGTTTGTCAAACCAAACGGCATGACCAGCCATTCATACAATCCTTCGTTTGTCTTGAATGTTGTCTTCCATTCATCACCTTCCCTCATGCGAATCTGGTGATATCCACTCTTCAGATCAATCTTTGAAAAATAATTTGCCCCACTCAGGCAATCCATCAGATCGTCCATTCTCGACAGTGGAAACATGTACCCGATGGTAATTTTGTTGATCGCTCTTGAATCGATGCACATTCTCCAACCTCCATCTTTCTTTGGAATAAGCACTGTTGGAACGACACATGGACTCAAACTTTCTCTGACCAACCCTTTGTCCAACAACTCCTGGACCTGCTTCTTGACCTCCTCATTTTCTTGCGGCGTCAATCTGTACGCAGCTTTGTTCGGCAAACTAGCTCCTGGTATGAGGTCAATGTGATGACTCACACTTATCATCGGTGGAAACGAATGAGTTAATTCGTCCACTATGATGTCAGCAAACTCTTCCAGCAATTCCTGAATCTCATCTGGTAAATCATCCACTCTTGTGCTAGTCAGAACAATCCTCGGTTTCCTGACAACAAAGAATTGTGGATCTTCTTTCTTCTCCATCTCTGTAAGAAGCTCCTTCCCACTCATGAGAAGTATTGTGTTGCTTACTTCCGGCTTCACCTCCTTATCCTTTATCGGAAGCAACATGTGTGTTCTCCCATCCTTCTCTAAAGTATATGTGTTCATCCTCCCATCATGAACCACATTTCGGTCATATTGCCATGGTCTACCCAACAATAAATGACATACATCCATGGGAATGACATCACAAAGTATTTTATCATTATATCCCCCTATCTTGATTTCAACTAAACACTGTTTAGTAACACTCACCTGATGTCCCTTCTGTAGCCACGAGACTTTGTATGGACTCGGGTGATCAGTTGTCTCCAATTCCAACTTTTCTACCATCTCGGTTGAAATGAGATTATCCGTGCTTCCTCTATCCACGATAACCTTGCATACCCTGTCCTATGTCGAGGGTTTAATCAATGTGCCAATGCACTTTGAAACTAGGTGTTATATCAAATGAAAAAGATCAAAGGTTTAATAATAACATCTACATATTTTCATGAAATCAATGGTCAAGTAGATCAGATCAAAGAACATGTAAATCCAAGAGCCAAAGCATCACAAACCTAATGAAACAAAATTTCACAATCAATCGAAGCATGAGTACAGATCAAAAGGTCTTTCCAACTGTTATAATGATAAGTAAAAAGTAAGCTTAATAGGCATATCGACAAGAAAGACAGCGACGATTCAAATAGTGATTTTAATGCGACTTTGAAAGACCAAGTTTTCACGCTTACAGTCATGAAAAAAAAATGAGTGCAAATGTCGCAAAAAATAAAAATGTCGTTTATTTGAAAATTGTGACGAAAAATTGATGTTTGCAAAACATTGGTGTAGACAGCTTATAAGAAAATGGAAAAAAGTGAATTGGCTGCCAACAATGGCGACACACTGGTAGAAGCAGTTATCTCTGTCAAAAGAAAAAAAATTCAGATTAGGACAGCAAAGAAAATTTCAACTCAAAAATAACAACCAGAAAATCGTATAAACATCATCATTAACCATCTATTCCAGCAGTGTTTTAAAAGATGAAAACTGATAACAGTCTTAAGACCAACGAATCACGATATTAAATATAAAATCTCCAATACTGTTGGCATAGCCACTGTTGCCAGCAGGCATCCATAGCCTCGGCAGGGTTTCCATTTAACCCACTCTGATATCTGTATCCTACCAAGAAGTTCTAGATTAGAATAAAGGACATTAAAGAGGATTCTTATTTACAAATTTTCATATACCCGACATTGCTTCGCTGCCAGCGGGCCTGTTCAGTACCCCGACGAAGTTGCCTTGGCGTCATGCATTCATTTACCTGCTGGCAGCAAACCTGTTCAGTATCCCGACGGGTTTACAAGCACTTCCCACAGCTCTTCTTAATAATCTATTTTGTTTTGTTTTTTTCATAGATATATAGTTGAGCGGGGTGACGCTGAAAATCATGATATTTTAACATATTTTTTCAGACCTCATCAGAATTTTTTAGAACTGTCCTTTATTTAGATCGAGAGATGTTTTATTTACAAAAACAACTTCCTAAGACAGGGAGACATCTTCTGAGTCATTCCCTTAAGGAAAAGGGACATCGTAAAAAGATAATAGATGACCATGACAAACTTTGCTCAGAGATCGAAATCAGTCAACTTCTTTCAAACACCAGACTTTTCCAACACAGATATAAACTTCAGCAATATACTATTGATGTTTGTACAAATTTCTCAGAAGTTATTTCAGCAAGGGAATTTATTATTTTTTTTGTATGAATAGCTCAGTATACAGGTACGTATATTTCCAAAAACACAAGCTGATAAATTTAAAGAAAAATAAAAAACAAATAGCAAACGAAAAAGAAAACAAAAGAAAAATATGTACATAATATACAAGGGTTGTTATCAAGCAAAATATCTTTTCAGGGCTTGGCCATTCACCGGATAGGTGTCAAGATGCCCTTCTAGATTCTGCAATCGGAAAGAACTGGAACCCAACTTTTCAACAATTACAAATGGTCCAAGCCATAGGTTTTGAAATTTTGTGTGCTCTCCCTTTCCCTCATGCGGTTTGTCCCATTTTAGGACAAGGTCACCTACTTCAAGATTCCTATCAGAAGCAGAGTTAGAATCGAACCAACTTTTAACCAATAGTTGATGTTGATCTAACTTACGTTTAGACTGGGCTCTTACCTCTTCTAGCTTCATCAAAGCGTAATTCGGTTTTCCAAAGGGGGACAATCTTCTTCTTGGACTTTCTGCGATAGCTGAAGAGAAGGAAGAAGAATGTGAGGTGGCATAATTGCTTCTCTACCGTAAACGAGAAAAAAGGGGGAGTTACCTACAACAGCTTTTGGTGTTACCCTATCAGCCCACAACGCGTTCAACAGTGCGTTGTGCCAATTCTTGTGATTTTTAACCACCGTTCTCTTGATGATTTTAATTAAGTTCTTGTTTGTTGATTCTACCAATCCTTTGCCCTGGGGGTAATAGCTAGTCGAATACTTCAGCTTAATTCCTTTTTCCAAAGTGAACTCGCTCATCTCAAGAGAGGAAAAGTAAGAAGCATTATCGAATACTAAACAGTCAGGGATACCAAAACGAATGATAATATTCGAATTTAGAAAGGCAATTACCTGACTGGTGTTGACAGTTCTTAACGCAGCAGCTTCAGACCTTCGGGTAAAGTAATCTGTGGCTGTCACAATAAACTTGTGCTTTTGTGAGGATGGGGGGTTGATTGGACCTATGATGTCAAGGCCCCACTACTGAAAAGGGGAATCTACTGAAACGGGCTGCAAAGGAAAGGTTGGTTTCTGTAACCGCCCTGATGCTTTCTGACAAATGATACATTTACGACACAAGGCGTGGGCGTCTCTAAAAAGCGTGGGCCAGTAATAACTGGCTCTTAAAACCTTATGGGCAGTGGCGTCACCACCAAAATGACCACCAGCTTTTCCCGCATGCAACTCGAGCAAGACTTTTTTTGCTTCGTCTTTTTCAAGACAGCGCATCAGTACGCCGTCAAAACTTTGACGAAACAGGATACCATTAACCAGATGAAAGGAGGCAGACTTTAATATCAACACTCTTCTTTTAGCGGGATCCAGGTGATGGGGTGATGACCCATGTTCAAGACAGAATCTTATATCGTCATACCAAGGACTGACATAGTTTTGTGCGCAACAGATTAAACTTTGATCACGTTATCCTAGGTTTGACGTATCGCTTTCTTCTTGCTGTCCTGCTGCTGAATCAGCAACTAACTTGCATAACCCTTGGCCTCTCACTATCTGAGCTGGGGTGATTTCTAAGTCATACTCCTGCAAGGAAGTGACCCAGTTGGCTCTCTTTTCTCCTAGTTCCTTTTGCACTAACAAGTTTCTTACGGCTGGATAGGGGACAATGCCTTTCGTCCTTGACTTCAAAAGATAGGATCGGAAGTGCTTAACTTCTTTGAAAACATCGTAGGCTTGCCGATCTACTACTGGGTAATTAAGTTCAGCACCTTTGAAAGTGGAGCTCATGAAGGCGATGGGTACTTCGTTGTTTTCGACATTCTTTTGGGTTAGGACGGCGGCATAGGAACGGTTAGAAGCAAAAGTGTAGAGTGTAAAGTCTTGAGAAAAATCGGGGCTCATGAGAGACGGAGCGTCTATTATGGCCTTCTTTATTGCATTAAAAGCTTGGTTTTCTAGGGGTCCCCAGTGATATTGGGTGTCTTTCTTAATCAAGTTCTGCAAGGGTCTGACCATTTCGGAGAAGCTGGGGACAAATCTTCTCACGAAGTTAATTTGGCCTAAGAAAGACTGCATAGATTTTTTGGATGTAGGAGGGGGAAGTTTTGCGATGACTTGAGTCCTTTCGAGGTCAATAATAATCCCTTCACTAGACACAATGAATCCCAAGAGTTTACCTTGTTCTACTGCAAAGATGGATTTTTTCGGATTCAAAGAGATGTCGTATTTAAGACATCGCAGTAGGACGGCTCGTAAGTGAGCTAGATGATCGTTTTTGTTTTTAGAAAATACAGTCACATCATCTAAGTAAACTACGACGGATTGATTGATTAGGCCTCGGAAAGCAATGCCCATTGCTCTCTGAAAAGTGGCACCAGCATTAATCAATCCAAAGGGAATTTTACGATAAGCATAAGTGCCCCATGAGGTACGGAAGGTCGTTTTCAGTTGGTCTAATGGAGACATCAGGACTTGGTTGTATCCAGAGAAACCATCCAGTAAGGATAGCCTCTTAGAACCAGATACCTGTTGAAGGATCTGTTCCATGGGCGAGATAGGATAGTTGTCTTTATCAGACGCTCTATTGAGGTTTCAGAAATCGACGCAAAGTCAGATTTCCCCACTTTTCTTCCGGACTGGGACAAGGTTAGAAACCCACTGAGTGTGTCTAACAAGAAAAATTATCTTAGCATTTAGGAGCTTATTCAATTCTATTTGAACGACCGGTTCGAGTTTAGGATGCATTTTCCTCAGTTTTTGTTGAAAGGGTAAGGTTTGGGGCTTCATCGGAATGACATGCTGTATGATGTTAGGGTCAAAAGTTTTAAGGTCATCATACGTCCATGCAAATACATCTTTAAATTATTTGAACAATTTAATAAATGCAACTTTTTCTTGTCGATAATACCCTAACCCTAGATTAATGCACTGAGGATTTTCGTTAGTCCCTAAGTTTACTTTTTCATAAGATAACGAGGAACTATTGGTTTTACAGTTGACCATCTTTTTAAATTTATCTTGGGGATCATAAAACTTCTCTAATCTAACTACAGATTTTGGGATCAAGTTTACCATACCCGAGTTTACCATACCCGATGAATATTCAGGAGTCCTCGGATCTGGTATTACTGTGAAATCGCGCAAATTGTCGTCGTGCGTGTGTTCGTCTATCACCGCGCCTTGAAAAGTTTCTTCCANGTGCAGAAAGTTAATAATCTGTTGATTGTCATCAAATACTCTCTAGTTCGTGATGTTGTCGGGAACGGATGGCCAAAACAACAGCTCAATGGAGAATGCATCTAGGGACAAGCCTTCTACAGGAAGAAGTTTAGAAGCTACATTAGCTAATAAATCTGCTTCAGAGTTATTCAATCTAGGAATATAATTTATATTGAAAGCGGAAAATTTATTCATTAAATTCCATACCTCAGACTGGTAGCTTTTGAGATGCGGAGATAGACAGTGGATAGAATCTCTTACCTATCTAACCACTATTTCAGAGTCGCCAAAAATGGTTAAATTTTGAATGTTCATATCCAAATCTTTTCTGAGACCTGGCAGTAAAGCCTCATATTCTGCAGTATTGTTAGTACATTCAAATTCCAACCTACATGCTATCAATGTTTTGTTACCTGTCGGATCGATAATGACGCAGCCTGCTCTAGCTCCTTCTTTGGACTTTGACCCGTTGAAATATAGAGACCAAATTTGATTTCCATCGGGCACATGAGACCGTTGCGTAGAGGCTATTGGCTGCATATATGCTACAATATCGGACTGTTGTTCTGGATTGGTGATAGGTGAAGCCTCAGCCATAAAATTGCCGAAGAAGGTGTCCATCCCTTGTACTTCGGGTGAATCAACAGAAGGTGTAAATGGTTCGTTGGGATTGTTCAAATCTGTGACCGTGAACTTGAGATAGTGCTCACGATTCACTTTGATCTTGCTAGGCTTGCCATTGTCTGGAAGCCATAGGTGAGACCAATCTGTTGCGAAATAACCATGTAGCTGTTCGGACCAGTCCCTTCTTAAAAACAGACCATACACTTCTGGAATATCTACAACAATTATATCAATAACTTGATGAACTTTGGGGTTAGACGATAATCTAATAAGCACATTCTTTAATTCGCCTATAACTTTAACATTTGTCCGATCAAGTTGTATGATTTTTAAAGTCGAGGGTTCAACTTCTGCGTTAATTTTTTGGCAAACAGACCAAGGCATCACATTGGATGACGCTCCTGAGTCTACCATGCAATTGTGCACGTTTCTATTAAAGATCTCAAAAGTTAATAGGAAAGGAGGTACATTTTTGTGAGTACTAAGAGTAGTAGCTTGTGGCTTTTTACTCGTAGTTCCTAAAGCTACTTTATCTGCACTATTTACATTATTTACATTACTTACAGGAAGGCTTCCTTTATCTTGAGGATCAAGATTGTTTTTAGTGGAAGTCTTCTGAGGGACTTTGTTCTGCACAACCTTGTTACCATTAGAATTACCATTTTTGCCATTCTCTAAGATATTCTGTAACATTTTTTGTAGCAGAAATGGAAACTTCAATAACTCATAAATGGAAATGTTAGCCCTTAAATTTTTAAGATATTCAACAACATCATAATCTAAGTTGGGGTTCACATTACTCTGTTTAGTCTCAACTGATTTAGATTGCTTTGGAGGCGAAGTTGTAGTGTTTTTGGTAGAAGGTTTGTTTGTTGTCTTACTCCTGGTATTGTAGGGGTGTACTGTCTCGAAGTTAGCTTGAAAGATGCTATCCGAGAAGTGTCGAAAAATGTTTGGAGAAGACTCTTCTTCTTGGACTGTCTCTTGTTCAACTGCCTCCTCAGGAATCTCAGGAGGCATCAAGTTATCTTGGGCTTCTAGAATTGTTTGAAGGGCGCATTGCAAACTTTCTAGATTTAGGCCTTCTGTGGTTGGATTAGGTCGGTTGGTAGGAAAAGGCTTCTGGAATGGGGGTTTGTAGGGCCCTTTTCTCGAGGAAGCTTCTTCGGTTGACCTTTTCAAATCTATAACCTGATTTGACAGTTTTTGAACCACTTTAGTTAAGTTTTCTAAATCAGAATTTTCAGGTTGTGTTTTACTTTGAGTGGGTCTAGGGAGGATTTCAATCTTCTTTTTGGAAGAAGAACTAGTTTCAGTTTCGTTGCTAGTAGAGTCTTTCAGACTAAGTATGTCTTTTTCAATCTGGCTGGCCTCCTTGAAGGATTCTAACAACGTGGCTTTCTCAGATCGTTTAACCCAAATAGATATGCTTTGATGCAAAGCTTTAGTGTAGTAAGCTATTATAAGACTCTCAGCAGGCATGGAATCCACAGGGATTCGGTTTTTAAGTGTTAATAATCTTTGATTAAAGTCTTTAAATTTTTCTTTTGGGTTCATTCTTAAGCTAGAAATATCCATGACTAGGACTTCTGGAGGTTTACCGTCTCTGAACTTTTCCAAAAAGCATGACTCAAACTTTTCCCAAGACACGATCGTATGGGGTTGCTAGGCAAAGTACCATGTGGATGCATTACCCTCGAAAGTATAAGGGAACAACCTACAAACAACTTCTTCATGTTCAACATTGCGGAGTCTTATGGCTAACATAAACTTTTTAATGTGATCTTTGGCGATCTGTTTTGAGTCAGGGTCAAACTTGGGAAGCCATTTCTTCGGATGCTTAGGTAAAGGATGCTGAGCTCCAGGTACGACTACGACATCCTGGTCAAGCCAAGGTCTAGTAGGGTTGTTCTGATTTTCCATTGGGGTAGTGGGTGTGGAAGGATGAGAAGGAGAATTGCCTTCATCAGAGGAATCTCCTCTCGAAGAGGAAGGAGATAATGGAGGTGGTGAAGGGGGTATCCCAGATCCTCCTGCAGCAAGATTTAAGATTGGATCTGAAGGATTCACAGTGAGATCAGTGCCTCCTAATTTGTTCTCTGATATCAGAGAAGTCCAAAGGTTGGCCCCACAGACGGTTTGATTGCCTCAAACAGGATAAGGCACTATGTGTTTTTATAAGAGATTGACGGACAATCTCTTTTATGTCACCACCTGTAGGATTAGGGGTTGTTGGCTCAACTATGATCTGTGGATCGTCGGTTGAAGTAGTTGTTGTTTGAAGGGGAATATTATCATTTGAATGGCTTCTAGTCACTATAGGTGAGTGATTAGGTGGTGGAGGAGTCTTGCGACCGCCTCGTGCCATTAATTAAATTCAGACCCTCCTTCTAGCGCCATTTGTTGACGGGCGAAATTGACCATCCGTCAACTGAGAGAGTGGAACCGGTCCGAGGTTGTCTAATAACCCAAGCCGTTTGGGATGAACCCCCTTGACGGGTTTAGCAGCTCCGTTAGCCGATCTAAGTTCCTAAGAAAAAAGAAAACCAATCTACAATAACTAATCTAACTAAAAATAAATAAAACAAACTAAACTAATCTAACTAAAAATAAATAAAACAAACTAATAAACTAATCTAATTAAAACTAACTATTAAACAAACTAACTAATCTAACTATTCTATATATACAATCTACTAACTAATACTATACTAACTCTAACTAATTAACTATCTAACTACTAATGTAAATATAACTTATTCACAAAATGTACAATATCTACAATTTACAGATTTGAATAAAACCTGAAAAACTGATTTGCATTCTGTCCTAAGGCAGAGAGATATATTTTTTGTTGATTTTATAATTTTATGAACAAGAAATAAAACAAAGAATAACTAACAAATCGACTAATATACTAAACTATTAATATTATACTAAACAAATCAACGAAAATAAATCACAAACTGACCTGGAGAAATGCTCCAGATTTGTCCTGTGTATGATGATTGTCTTAGCTAATCGGAGGGATGAAACCCGCACCGAATTATCCAGGAGCTTCTCGTAAACGATATCTGCAGTGATCTTCAATGTAATTACAGGACAAACAAGACATAAAAACTTACAACAATCTTATGATTTATAAATATTCACAGTTAGATAAACCCGTATGAAAAATACTTATACAAAATAATTCAATTGATGAAGAAGAGAAATCTGCCATTCATTAACTGAACAAAGTAATTGCTGTAGTTTTTAAGTAATGAAAGAAAATCAGATATGGATTGAGACATTAATTAATTCATATCATTCTGCAATAGACTAAGATAGCTAAAGTAGTCTATAATCAATTGCAAAGAGACATGCATAAACTTGAAACAAAAGATTGATATTATGAAAACGAAAGTTGTAGCAATAACATCAATTCTCGTCTCAGTTTGCATTAGAAATCCATAGCCTGGTTCTCCCACAAGTGAGGATGATCCTTATTACAAAAATAATAAGTATTTAAAGGCCTTCCACAGGGTAAAACATCCCTGTGGAAGTTATCAAAGCTGTTTACAGAAAATCTAGGAAGATATCCCAAGTCTGACTAAACTAGGAACCTAACATAAAACTAAAACACACAAATATCTCTTGAACTGTCCAGCATGTCTCATGCAATTCGAATTTACCTGAAACAGGTAAAAAATGGACAAGTTAGAAGGATATTTTATTAATAAATGATAAAAGATTTAATTCTATAGACTAGCTACAGAATCTTGCGATTCTGTAGCTGGTCTAAATAAGACACAGAATCAACATTAAAATCGATTCAAAATATTTTAAAGAACTAAATTCAACTAACATCCAATAGCTTTATTGAAAACGAATCATTGAAAGTGAAATTGTTATACCATTTTGAAATCAAACAAGACCAAAATCAATCAACTAATGACAGAGATAGGTGTACTCTGTTTCGTTTGTTACCACAAAGTCGGGTGAACAAAATCATATCGAACAACAATGAAATCGCTTGATATCAAATTGAAATCAATATAATTAAAACAAATCGCAAGCAATTGTTATGCTGCCTCATAAACAGGAGACACGATCGAACCCAAACAAGATCATTTTTCAAATTGTTATAACTGTATTGACATAACAAATGATTCATGCCATGAGCGAATTAAACCAAAACAAGCACGTAAATTACCACAAATGAAATCATAACAGGATCAATCAGTTGGTAACAAAGTTCGTAAGAATTATCCGATCATTTGTTTTCGCAAATTTAAGTAGACAAAATTGATTGGCCTTGATCGAAATCGTTCCTTTCAAACTAATTATAACTGGATTTGATAGAGATAACATAAGTTGATCAATTTGTTTTGCAAATTACAATCAAACAGAGAAGCATTTATGATACGAATCCAACTCATGAAAATGATCAAACTAACTGAAGAGACACAACAATCCAAGCAAGCGAATCAAACGGCTGGGGTTTAACACAGTCGTCGTGGATCAAAACCGTTCATGATTTGGGCGTGAATATCATTCGCACATGCTTAAATGAGAGTATTGTTTCCATAAAAATAGAGTCGTTCTTTCCACATTGAAATCGAACAGAGTTGTATTCCCGATTTAGAAAATTATATGACACAGCATATTAAAAGATCGTAACAACCAAACTCATGAAATCATTCGACGATCACAGCATACAAACTATAACGAAATCAAATCAAAACATGATCGTATTCTAAATCTAGCATGAAAACTTCTTTTTCTGGGTAGATACCAAACAAATCCAATTGAAAACAAACCATGAATTTCGTTAACTCAATCAGAAAGACGATAAAATCAAATCCAATCGAAAACCAATCAAATTCGATAAAAATCTATCAGTGGCTAAACTGGGAATGAGCAAATCATATATCCAAAACTAAATTTCATTTATTTTTAGCAAAGCGAAATATATACAGGATGAACACATTATGACAGAACCATTTCGAAATATAAACAGAGCTATTCGAAAACCAAATTCGAATCATTATATCGATCCTAGTTATTCACAAACTAAAACAATACCAGAATTCATACCTGTATGACGAGTAGTCGGCTTGATCATGACAATTTGGAGTTGACAACGGTTGTGGCCGATTCAACATTCTTGAAAATTATGGAGCCAGTGGTTCTCAGCCTACTATCAATTGCTTGAAGTTTGTCTCTTTGGCTGGTCAACACTGCAACTTGATTTTCCAGCGATTGGATTTTCGATTGAAGCAGAGGAACGTCTATATAATATCGTTCCAACCACAAATCACATTGGTCACAGGACGACTGTGTGGGATTCGAGAGTGCGGGTGAGGGTTTTATTACGTTGCCGAGGGTTTCGTTGGGTATTTTGATCCCAGGGTAGCTAGGATTATTCTTTAGGCAAGGGGGAAGATTCGACACAAAATCATAAGGTGGCTCAGAGCAAAGACCCTGTGAGTAAGGGTACTCACTGGCTAGGAAATGTTCTATGTCAGATTCCGAATCCTCACTAAGGACAATGGGCTTCTGCTCATCAGTGGGTTTAGGTTTATTCCTAACCATTCTTGAAATTATCCGAGCGTTCTTTTTACCCTTGGCATCAACAGTAGGGTTTGCCTTGGGCTTTTTGCTTACAGGCTTTTTAATAGTCTCAACCTTCTCAGTTATAGCATCTGGTAAGTCAATATCAGGGTCGACCGAAGGTTTAGGAGGAGGCAGTAGGACATGTAAGGGAACGGGTGGCTCGACCTTGGCTTCATTAACCACACACTTGTCAATCTGGATAGGGTCTGTATCATCAAAACCATTTCGAGCGATAAAATCTCTCCAACTATCACCGTGTAGACTTAAGTAATGAACAATGATAAGTCTAATTAGTCCATGGTGGAATAGGCTATTGTCAGCCTTCTCCCTTTTAAACCTTTTCAACATTTTATATAGGCTACGCTGAAAGTAAAAGGGCATATTCAACGGGTATCCCATAAAATTCATTAACAAACACAGGTGGTAGAGAAAGACGAGTCCATATCGACCCTCACAGGTCACGAATTGCTTAATTATTATGAAAAGGTCATGCCATTGTGGTTTAAGCATGGATATGGGCATACCTCTGTCACAAGATGTGACCTTTCGCGAGACAAACAGAAGTGGCCAAGGCACCTCTTCCACTTTCAAATTTTTGAACCAACGCTGGCCCATGGCAGGTAACCTTGTAGTAGAACTGATAAACTCCTCGTTGATTTCCAACTGAATATCGCCCACCTTGGCTCTACAGCAATCAAAAGTCAGGGCGAACTGCTGTGCCACAACTATATTAAAACCCTCAAACCTCTGCACGAAGGTGAGCCAACAGTTATCCTCCAAGTCTTTCCGGGCATTGTCGAATAATAGCAAGGCTTGGCTACTGTTCGGCTCGATTCACACCACTGGTGCCATGGAGCTGAGCACACGGTGAACGAACCAGGGTTTGGGTCATAGCATACATAGGAGCAGAGTGCATGAAGGGTTACTCGGGCTAATAGAGGCGAAACAGGGATAAGGGGTAGACATTAATGGCAGTGTGCGAAGGTGGTGGAGCTTATTTCTACCATGCATAATAGTTATTTCCAATGGTACCACCACCGACGCTCATAGCTATTCAACCCACTATAGTATAGTTCAACAATTATGTCACTAGCCGACGAATGAAATCAATGGGAAGTGTATAAAACAATGTGCGCAATCAAAGTTATGCTATAGTTTTAAACCCAAACTTGCAAATCGAAACCAATACCAATGTTATGACTATGAGACATGCGATGTATCAATCCATGTCAAGGGTTTAATCAATGTGCCAATGCACTTTGAAACTAGGTGTTATATCAAATGAAAAATATCAAAGGTTTAATCATAACATCTACATATTTTCATGAAATCAATGGTCAAGTAGATCAAATCAAAGAACATGTAAATCCAAGAGCCAAAGCATCACAAACCTAATGAAACAAAATTTCACAATCAATCGAAGCATGAGTACATATCAAAAGGTCTTTCCAACTGTTATAATGATAAGTAAAAAGTAAGCTTAATAGGCATATCGACAAGAAAGACAACGACAGTTCAAATAGTGATTTTAATGCGACTTCGAAAGACCAAGTTTTCACGCTTACAGTCGTGAAAACAAAACGAGTGCAAATGTTGCAAAAAATAAAAATGTCGTTTATTTGAAAATTGCGACGAAAAATTGATGTTTGCAAAACATTGGTGTAGGCAGCTTATAAGACAATGGAAAAAAGTGAATTGGCTGCCAACACTCGTCTAATTAATGTCTTGAAAAAATTTGAATTGTTATTCCATGGGTGTATTTGTTATGCATATTGATGGATTATGCTATTATATGTGATAACTTTATATATTATCACCATATGATTTCGTATATTGGTTGTTGAGGACAAGTTGCAGGTGTATTTCTTTGATTCAAGTGATCAACGGTGGACTTCATCGAACGTATGGACGAGGTAGTCTCTTTGTCTTGTCTAGTTAGCATATTTGTTTATATAGGATACTTGATATTAGAGTTGATTTCTGTAGTCATTTCCATCTGTTGTGGTTTACCCCATGCCATAAATTGATTTTCCTTGTAACATAATTGGTAACCAAACTGGGGATTGAATCTTCTTTTCAGGGTTTGGAGTGTTTTTCTCTTTTGATTTCTCTTGTTTATCTTGAGTTTATTTTCCTCTGATTGCTTGACAACGTCTTTTCATTTTAAGTCAAAGTTTCTTGGACTTATCCCTAACCTGGCATCATTTCAGTAGATATACGTGGTTTTTCCCCTGACAGTCGCATACATATGCGAGTTGTCGTTCTGTAGGAAGCGTATATACACGGTTTTCTCCTGAACAATTGTGTACATCATCATTTTTTGTTTGATTGCTGAGTTTTATGTTTGCTGGGTAAGTTTTTATGGTTGTTGAGTCTTCATAGGTCTCTACCATTACTGTTAAGTGCCTGCAGAAAGATATGAAACCTTTCTTTGGTTGAATTTTCGAGCGGCTTTTCTTTCTCATCATCCTTTTCATTGGTTGTCCTTGCATCTTGGGTTGGGTGTTTGCTTGTTGATATTCTACTTGGTTTGTCACTTTTTACATATAGTAGGGTCTTTATATCAAGTTATTGTTTAGTCCTTGAATTTTCATTCTTTTATATTGAAAATACAAAAAACACACATTTTTCATTGTTGGCATTTGATATTTTGGGCTCTTATCATTGATCTTAGTACATGTATTGAAAGATTGCATATTGTTTGAAATTGTAGAATTGAATTGAAAGTTTCATTTTGAAAAGATTATCATTTATTAGGAATTGAAGTTAGGTCTTTGCATTATATTCATATTCATTTTTTTTTACTTGTTGAGTCATAACATCATCAGTTTCAGAATTTCACCTTTTGAGTAAGAAAAGCCACTAAAAGTAACGATGATAAATTTAAAATTGATTAGAAATGATTTTATTTTTCAAGGTGCACAAACTAGCTTAAGATTTAGAGCCTTGGAATAGGATTTTGTGAGTAAACTTATCCAAGGCTATTAAATTCAACATATGTGTCCGACTAAGGTAGTGGTGAATTCCATTGTATAATTGGTGACGTCAGGAGGCTCCACTCACACTGGAGTTAAGCACGAGGTTGCGCGAAGTTGGTTGAGGAGATATCCCTCCAATACCTTCTTAGCACCAGAGATATTTATGGGGATATATTCATATATGGGGGTCTTACTAGTACCTTTACATCTATGAGAGGTGGTGCTTTCGAGATTTGAGGCTTTTTTACCCTTCCCATACGGTAGACCTTAATTATGACTATTCACTTGCACATTGGTTATATCATGGTGGTTTAGTTTCTTGACATAGGTAGCCACATATGTTACTTGCAGGGGTTATTTTGCAGGTACACTAGGTTAAACAAGGGTCAGACAACACACAAATTTTATGGAGGATTACCTCTTTGGGGAGATCTGACCAATTGGTTGTTAATCCCATGAGGGCCCTTATAATTGATTCTGATACCTCCAATATTTTGTAGGGAGTCTCAAGCCCCTCTTGGGAAAGGAATACCTACTTTAGGGAGGGAGGCCCCTTTCAACCACTTTATCATGTTTGTGTGCATATTTTCCTTTTGTTTATTTTTGGTGTTCTCTCTGATTGTTAGTTGGCCTTAGGATTTTTGTATTGCATCGTGAGTTTTCATTATTATGGATAGTGGAGTCCCCTTGACTCCCTCAATTAGCGCTACCCATCCCATGTTCTTTTCTCATTTCATGGGGATGAATGCATCTGTGTTTCCTAGTGTTATGAAAAATCATGATACTCAGTGAGTACCTTGGGCCTCTAATCATCTTTCTTTTGATATGCTAGACATGTCTTCGTACTTTCCATCCTCTGTATCGTCGCCTTATGTGAATCCTAGTTTTGGGTCTGGGGCATGATACCTCCTTATTCTCCCTTTTCATTTGGTGGGAGTCATATCCCTCAACCAACTCTTACGGTAGGAGGTTGGAATATTCCTTCCTATGGATCCAATCATATCTTCACTTTTCTAGGAGAAAGTGCTCAAATGGGCAGTCATTCTACTTATTACATCCTATCCATCTATCCTTCTTCCACTATGTCGATTCCTACGAACACTTTTCCCATGGTAGACCTCCATCTATCCTCTCATATTTCATCTGGAGGGAGTCAGTTTTATAGTACAGGAAACCCCCTTCACGGAGCCCCTTCATTTGGGGGAAACATATATCCTCACATGAGTAACCCTTGTCATGTCACTTTCTCTTTGCAAGCATCTTCCTCAGTGTCAATACCCTTACACCACTTTATGAATTAGTTTGCAGGAGGATATTATTCTGCCAGAAAAGGCCATGGTGTATACCAAAACCATTCCTGGCTTGCGATTTCTCAAAACCAGTCTTTCCTGAAACCTTGGTTTCAAATGCCGCAACCAACCTCTATCGCCAACCATGTTGGAAACACAAGTCCAGTCACTGTGAGTCATACTGGCATTATATCACCAATAACTTCTAGTAATTTTGGAGATAGGTCAACAATGTCTACAAGTCATGTTGAATACCAACAACCATCTGCTGCAATTCATGCCGGGGGCACAAATCTGGTCACTTCTAGTCACACTGCACATACATCACCAACCATTGCTAGTCATGTTGGGGATTCATTTCCAACCTCTTATATTCATGTTGGGGTTTCATCACCAACCTTTGCTAGTCATGGTGGGGGTTTATCATCAACCTATGCTAGTCATGTTGAAGTTTCATCACCAACCTCTGCTAGTCATGTTGGGCATTCATCACCAACCTATACAAGTCATGTTGGAGATTTTATACTAGCCTCCGCTAGTCATGCTGGGAGCATGCACTACTGCATTTGGGTCAAATTCCGACGATGCGTTCGATGCAATTGCCACTTTCTATTGTCGGAATACCGACAAACCTCAGACCCCCTCAAACGTCGTTTCACATGACGTCATTTTTCTGACGACCTAGTTTTTGTCTATATTGCGACGTTTCAAACGTGGCAAGAGAGACGTTGCAAACGTGGCAAGACCGACGT